>JAVJAQ010000379.1:0-214025 GCA_032362365.1 Zygogramma bicolorata | reverse complement strand
TTCCATGAAGAAGTTGGCTATCACTGGGCTCAGTGGACTTTCCATCCAGTGGAACGTTTTGAAGAGAAGGCAATCGGCGCCTTTGATTTGAGGCCGACCTTGTTACGTTACGTGGATGTCTGGAAACATGGAAGGGACGCTCTGAACCTTTTTCTGGACCACCTAAACGCTCAACATCCCAGCATCAAATTCACCAGGGAAACCGAACAGAACCAGCAGATAGCATTCTTAGATGTTCTGATCAACGATGTGGCGCTTGACTAACCCACAAAGTATACCGAAAACCCACGCACCCGGATATGTACCTGCACGCACTATCGAACCACCATCCCAGTCAAAAGAGAGGAGTCATATCTACCCTAACTGAACGTGCATAGCTGCCATATATCCCGAGGGTCACTGACAGAATTGGAAAACTCTTGGGGAAATATAACATAAAAACGGTTTTCAAGCCGACCAGGAAGATCCAACAAAGCCTCAGGTCGGCAAAAGACAAAAGAGACCCACTGTCAGCGGCAGGGGTTTATCGCATACCGTGCACCTGTGGGAAGGTTTACATCGGTACCACGAAAAGATTCATGGGTACAAGGCTCAAAGAGCATCGAAGGAACTGCAGGCTGGGGCAAACCGACAAATCGGCGGTGGCGGAACACGCACTGAGTGCAACACTGATTGCCCCCAATCAGGGTTACCATAGCCGACTGGTACGGGGGGCAATAGAGATCCAAAAACATGCGGAAAATTTTAACAGAAAGGAAGAAGCGTTGAATCTAAACAGAATGTGGAATCCGATTCTGAGGAAATCAAGAATATCTAATGAAATCACAGCAGGTAGTGCGGCAACTAATAATGATGGTTATTCCCCGAACCCGACAGAAGTAATTAACACTCCAGACTACCTGCATCAATATAAATACGCCTTGAGAAATCGAAACATTAAGTCATCGGAGATGGATAAGCCTCTGAAGAAGCTGGGCACTCGCGCTAGCGAAACGTCAGAAAGAAATTCCAAAGAAAGACGGCCTTCAAGCCCGAAGAGAAGTAGTTATACTAATAAGCGCATTTCTCGTATATGTATATATACTGACCGAAAGCTAACCTCAAAATTTTCCTACTCAGTTATGTGAAGTGATTGCATGATTAATCAAGTTAAAAGTGTAGTATAGGCGGACTCTGTATAAATAATAGTTATATTCACATTGATGCAGAATTTTTTATATATAATGGTATCAATATAAGGGATTCAAAGGGATATATATTCATTTTCTTCAGTTTTTTCCCACTGTTGTCAGGAATATGAAAGTGACAAGGTGCCGCCATTTTTATCTAACACTAAGTGTATTACAATTTTTTTGTATCGTGTTTTCCCATTTCGGACAGGAACATAGCAAACTTTTGAGAAGATCTGGGTGATGTCCATTCTGGATGATTGCCCTTACATAATCCCAACCATATTCTGTTCCGTTAATATAGCTAACGATTTTTTTTTTTGTGAAGAGAGAAAAAGAGTTACAATGTGAACTGTTTTATGAGGATCAGTTCATAATTTAACAAATAGGGATTGAGAAGGTGTGAAAGATGATTTGTCCAATGAGGAAAGATACCCTGCTACAGGTACTTATTATTTCTGGTTGGTCAGAAATAGTTTCTGAAAAAAATTGAAATAGAGTTCTAATACTGTTCGTTCCGTAAACCAGCTGACGAACGTCAACCCTCAGAAGTCAAAATTTGTGCGAGCAATGGATCAACGAGGCCTTACCTTTTACCGTGCGATTACCCAGTAAGGTGGCCCGGCGAGGATTCGAACCCCGGCCTTCCGCTTGATAGAGTATTTCTACAAAATAATCAACAATTTTTGAATGCAACTGAAGGCAAAAGTAGGTCATGTCAGCTGAACGATACAAAAACTCTCTTTGCCTAACAACGTGCAGCAATGCCACAAGTAGTATAAATCAAATAATAGGTCGTAAGTATGAACATCTGGTGTGAATACTGTTCTCGATTTAGAATCCATAATTACCAGTTTGCTCTATATTTCCTGTATTTTTATATTGATATATTTCCCAAGTAATTCCTGACAATAATATATACTTATATTAGAACAGGGAAAAAAAATTGAAGACATATAAATCATCAACCCATTGTTGGTTTTGAAGAGGCCATGTATTTGAGTATTGAATATTTTTAGCTGTCCGTGCATTACCCTATAACATTCGTTGCAAAACATATCTTTTAAATAACACCTTTTCAAATGCTGAAATATTACCCTATCTGGTTTTTGTTGTGGGGTTTAAACTTCAAATTGTTCTTATCACTGTGAATAGACTGGAAGATTTTTTGTTTCCGATTCTCACCAAGCTATTCTTGTTGAAGGTATATATCCACTTCGGAGGCGTCTAACATCCTCTACTGAGTAGCAGATATCAAATATATAATCTTCATTGCATGTATACCCTAATCAAAATCCAATATAGTTTTGCATTCTTTCCAGCCGGGTCGAGTTTTGTAGAAAAATATGAAGATGAACATAGAAACCCAAAAAAGTTATAGAAAGTTATTGTGAGACTCACTAGGCAAATTTTTCTCTGGAATGTATGGTCCTAGATAGTATGAAAAAGTTCTGTACCCAAAACCTTTCCAAGAAGTGATACAACTTGGGCTAATTGATTGATGCATTCCGGTGGAAATTCATTCATTCTATTTAGGGAGCCATGAGGGGATAGCATTAGTTTTGAATTTGGAAACTTTGAGTTCCTTTCAGCCATGTACCCAAAAATTGAGAGATATTTTGGTTTGACCTAAATGTAGTAGGTGTGAGGAATTAGCAACTTTGATGTCATCGATCATATTGCAAACATGTTCTGATAATATTGATTTATTTGATGATGATTGGCATCAATGTTTGCTCTGAGCCTTACTTCAGATTTTCAAGCGAAGTTTACTTGAGGAAAAGTCATTCGTGGCTGGTTATAATACTCACCACAGTACATCTCAAGCAGCTGTGATAGGCATAGGAAGAAATTTCCCCCATAAACAGTATTAAAAGTACTGAAGTAATGATATTTTGAAAAAAATGCAGCACTGCCTAGGTCAGTTCTCATGAAGCTGCAGACAGTATGACAGATAAAATGATCAAGTTTTATTGAATTGTTTATATTGTTGCTCTGAGTGCCAGATGGAGACTTACTGCCCGCAGGAAATGTTGCCACTATTTGTGGAGAAAATTATTCAATATTTGTGACATTTACCCAGTATGACCAAAACTAATTTCAAGAACTGTTATCAAGGAGCACTCTATCTATATGAAATCAATTCCCCAATCTATGGTACCAAAATTGGCCTTCACCTATTTTTTCAATATGTACTGGAGTACCTACTAATTTTATACGTATTTGGGTAATCCTAATATTCTATAAGATACCAAATCTTTGAGCAGTGCGTCAACCGCTATGTGAGGTATCTGATATCACCCAATTGGGTGGAAATTCTTCTATTTTAGAGGCTGATGTATCTTCCATAGATTTTTCACCACCATTGATCTCTTCTTCTTGAGTAATCTCTTCTTCGTTATTGCGTACTTCTTTCTGTTCTCCCATATAATGAAAACTGGTCGTGATTAAGTTGTGAATCATGGATGATTTCTCGTTCTTTGGAAAAAAAATTTGCTTTTCTCAGTATGTCTCTATTCCGAGTTCGTGTAGTTTTTTCACGACATAACTTTTTATCGCCCCTAATAGAAGGCAGTATATTTGAAAGCTTTTTTCATTTCAAATTTGATCTTTCTATTATTAACTTAATATCGCCGGCACCTAGTGAATATTTTAACGTAATTCTGTTGCGAAGATGACTCCATGAAAACGCTTTTGAATCAACCGTTGAATTGTCCACTGCCCAGTTGAATCTCACGATTTTGGGAAAACGTTAAACATAACTGAAGTTGACACTAGAACGATTATTATAGAACGTTATTCCCATTCCCAAAGTATTTACTATTTGTAGTCGGTAGGATGAACAATATGACAATGTCGTAGCGAAACTGGGCCTGAGTTTTGAATCAAATGAACCCTCATACCCTGATAAAGTCAAATTTCTTTTTCTATTTCAGAAGGCCTTTGAACATCGGCCCTTGGTTTTCAAGAATCATTTATGCTTTTTTCTATTAGATACATCGAATCCAAATGCTTTATTTCATCATATTATTTCCACAAATTCACAACTCTGAGACCACACGAAATTCATCTTTTCGGATTCACCCCGCGTATAATCAAGTCGACAGCCAAAAAGACCCTCCTAAGGCCGCAAGAGATATGAATATAAATAATACATTATAACAGTCTCCTTTTGTGATTTATATTCAAAATCTGAATGTGACCCGAGGTCATCTGATGCTTTCCTTTCCCGCGAAATGACCCATTTATTATTCAGATTCATTCTTCTGGATTGAGGCAGATAGATTTCAACTGGAAACGGAGATTTACCTGAATTTCAAGATTTATTTGGGGGCATAATCCCATCTTTATAGTCGACGGAACGAATTTGTAACAGCAATTTATGCTGGAGGTCATATACTGTGTTGTCTTGTTTCAGTTACACGTAGAGAAAGACAAATTTATCTTTATATACATATTCACAGAGTTCAATTGTTGAGATGGGTTCACAGCATATCCATGCAAACAAAGAACAGACTTTATTGGAAAACGTTGGTTATTCGTCAGCGGATCAACCTGGGGCTGCAGGTGCAAAAAAGTTCCAGGTTTGGTTTATTGATGCAGGCCTCGTTTTTTACCTGACAATATTTCGAGGTATGGTCCGTTATAGAGAGTCGATTTCCCTATGGTGGGAGAAGGGGCGAAATTAACAATGAGGCGCACGGATGCTTCTAGAAGTGCGCTGATCGATTTTCAGCGGGAAATTGATGTATTGGCGCGAGATTCTCTTTCAAGAGTCCTCTTTTGCGCCATTTCAATATAAATCTCGTAATTTTCAGTTTTTCGAAAATTTTCATAATATCTTCCTCCTATTCAATGAAGGGTAACTATACACCAGATTTGAATTGATTCGCATTAACACAGCTTTTTTAGTTGAAAAAATAGGGGAAGTGGGTATATAACCATCTCTTCGTTCAACAGACTGCCACAGTTTACATCATATTGGAGATTATAGCAAAAAACTTCAAACTCCCGGAGAACGTGGTCTCGTAAATTTTCGTTATCCTCTAATATGTAAGAGTCCAACTCCATTTATTTTCTGCAGAATGCTTCTCGAAACTTTTCATAGTCAACGGAAGTTTGTTGTTCAAAGCTTATACGAACTCATTATGTACTTGATAGAAAGTTAATGGAAACACTAGAACCTTGAAATGCTTTGTCAACATGAGAGCGACTAAACTGTACTTGTACTCTCATGATTTATTCATTATTTCTCTAAGGACGACAATACAGATAACCATTATTCACATATAGAAATATATGTTATTCGCTTCCATTAAAAAATGTGCTTGTTTCTTACCTACTTTCCGGTTGAAAAGTACTCAATTGTTCACTCAGAAGAAGACAAGACAGGAAATAACTTCCCAAGCCTCTTTGAAACTCTCCAATTCCTTCGTCTTTTATTCCGAACTAGAGACCAGGTCCGGCTTTTCACGGATAAAAAATGGTTTTTGTGGGTTATTCCTTACAGATAGACATATACAATCGTGGACTTTTTTTGTAGACCTTTTGAAGGTGTACAATACTGTAGTGAATTATTTCGATCTATCTCGTAGGCTTCAGCCAGCGTTTGCAAGGTAAATTTCACGACATCACATTAGAAACCTCTAAAATTATCAGTGTTTCCTCCCTATATTATAACCTGTGGTAGAAGTCCATTGTATCTCAAAGTGGAGTGTAGTAGATTTAAGATGCAGAAAAACTCAAAGTCGTCTCCACAATTTAATATCCGAAAGATGTCAGTACGATGATTCAGTACATGTTTCGAACCTACATAGGTTCATCATCAGCTGAATTTACATTAAATTCTACAATAAAGGAAGAGTAATATAATATTAGTTGATAAATGAAGTATAAAATTTACTTACATGGAGAAGAAAAAATAGCAAAATCACATGGTGAAGTTCAGGACATAAAAAATTATTGTAATGACAATTAGGATTGAATTGATATTAGGGGGAATTTAAGACATCCCTAACACCATAAAAAACATTAAAGATTGGGGGGCTTAGAGCCCTTATGCCCAATATGCAATATTTGGAAAATCCACATTAAAAGATACTTAGAAAATCTCTACCGTTCACAGATTGACCGAGTAGGAAATTGGAGGAGAGTCAGCTGACAGAACTGTCAACTGTCGAAATTTTTCAATGTCGAGATGACATGGAAATGCGGCACAAGGATCTGGCACACACGGAACGAGAATCAAAGAGCTGTCATTTCGACTCATGTCCCGGGCGGACAGATCCAACACCCCACATACAGGCCTTCTCGTTACAAGTCAAAGTGAAATATTATAGAAGATTAATTTTAACTAGCATACAATATGGTAGGGAGCGCAACAACCATGATTAACACTGACATCTATCATCCATCCTTGGGATGAACAAGAGTTGCCAACCATCAAGCAATCATTATACAGAGTCTATGATAATTATATATGGAAGATCAAGGCAGGGGGGGGGGTTTAGTTGAAATTAAGGGAGTTGAAAAACTTTCTGCAGTCAAACTGTACTTGCTCATTAAGAGAAACAACATTAGGGTTATTAGCAGCGGAATTGATTTCAAAAATCTCTAGAAGATTGAGTAAAGTACCTTTTTGACATATGTCATATCTGGATATTTTACACATATGTCAAAAAGGTACTTTACTCAATCTTCTAGAGATTTTTGAAATCAATTCCGCTGCTAATAACCCTAATGTTGTTTCTCTTAATGAGCAAGTACAGTTTGACTGCAGAAAGTTTTTCAACTCCCTTAATTTCAACTAAACCCCCCCCCCCCCTGCATTGATCTTCCATATATAATTATCATAGACTCTGTATAATGATTGCTTGATGGTTGGCAACTCTTGTTCATCCCAAGGATGGATGATAGATGTCAGTGTTAATCATGGTTGTTGCGCTCCCTACCATATTGTATGCTAGTTAAAATTAATCTTCTATAATATTTCACTTTGACTTGTAACGAGAAGGCCTGTATGTGGGGTGTTGGATCTGTCCGCCCGGGACATGAGTCGAAATGACAGCTCTTTGATTCTCGTTCCGTGTGTGCCAGATCCTTGTGCCGCATTTCCATGTCATCTCGACATTGAAAAATTTCGACAGTTGACAGTTCTGTCAGCTGACTCTCCTCCAATTTCCTACTCGGTCAATCTGTGAACGGTAGAGATTTTCTAAGTATCTTTTAATGTGGATTTTCCAAATATTGCATACTGGGCATAAGGGCTCTAAGCCCCCCAATCTTTAATGTTTTTTATGGTGTTAGGGATGTCTTAAATTCCCCCTAATATCAATTCAATCCTAATTGTCATTACAATAATTTTTTATGTCCTGAACTTCACCATGTGATTTTGCTATTTTTTCTTCTCCATGTAAGTAAATTTTATACTTCATTTATCAACTAATATTATATTACTCTTCCTTTATTGTAGAATTTAATGTAAATTCAGCTGATGATGAACCTATGTAGGTTCGAAACATGTACTGAATCATCGTACTGACATCTTTCGGATATTAAATTGTGGAGACGACTTTGAGTTTTTCTGCATCTTAAATCCCTATATTATGCTTGTATCATTCATTCAAACATTCTACTTGAATCACGCTATGTATTGAAAAAAAAACGAAATAAAATACGTTGGGTAGTTTTCAAGGTCTAAGCATACATAGGGACAGATAGATAGCAGGAAGCGATTTTGTTTTATACTATGTAGTGACGTCATACTTTTCATCGAAATTTAGGAAGTAATTAAATCCCCGCTATCATACACCAAACAATTTCAAAATATTCAATTCGTGATAGGTCAGTCATCAGTTTCAATTGACATTTCGGTGATATTAATTCTGTTGATTACCAAACCAGCCATCGTTATAATGATAATAAAATTAGGAACTAGGGTATTTTTCTGGTGGGAATGAATCATAGGAAATTTGAAACAAGTCAAATGAAAAAAATACAAACATTCTCTGTTGATAATTACGTTTGATTCATTCACAAAAAAAGGAGTCTATCTAAAACAGCTACTCCTCTGACTTCATGGCACGACGGACACTGAGTAAATAGAAATCAATTTTTCTTGCTCAATTCGTATACTAAGCATTGAAAAAATAGAGAGATATCTGTAGAAAAAATCTCAATCACCAGGATAATACCTATCTCATTCAAGCCTAGACAAGATCTTTTTCTGCTCAGAGGAAATGATCTCATGAGCTATTCAATGGGGAAAAGGGTAAATTATGGAACTCTTTTACTAGATATTCTCTTATTCGAAGGAGAAGAAAGCCAACTGATAATTCCGCAGAAATAATATTGGTATGTCAGTTGTATACACTAGAACAAAGCAGTAAAATTTACCAACAATAACGTATGTTGGGAGCTTCATGAGTTTGTCTTTTTCCAATATTCTATTAACCACAAGCACTGAAAATAGAAGATGTACTCGTTGTAACCGATTCGGTCATCTTGCAAAAGTTTGCAGATTTGGAATGAAACGGGAAATTTGTCGTGTACGTGATTATTGCAATTCTGAACCATCTAACATCGATTCAGGTAAAGCTGGTTATTATGTCTTAGGTACAATTGACTCGGTTTTCAATGGAAATGATTGGTATCATTAAAGTCTTTTGATTATAATCGTAACGTAATTTTCGAAGTTGATACTGTTGCCCAGGTTTATGCTATGCTATACTATACCATATTTTTCAAAATATAAATAGGCCGGTAGTTTTGGAACCATGTGTGATAAAAACGCTTGGCATCGTAGAACTAACAATAGAATTCAAGAAAAAACTATAAATTTTAGATTTTTTTGTTGAAACCACTAAGAAATCTCAACCAGTCTTAGGTTTAAAGTCACTTGCATTATTGGGTTTGATAAGGTTGAGTGTAAGAGCAGTCTCTGACTGAACTCCGCCTGAAATAAAGACACTTTATTATTATTATTATTATTATTATAAATAGAGCAACAACTGATGATACTGAATTACAAACACGTCATGAAATTATTGAAAAATTATATAAATATTCATTTTTGGCATGGAAAAAACTATTTTTGAACTAATTGATATCAAGTTGCAAGGACATTATGTGCCAGTTGCTATACCTTATAGGAATGTGCCATTTCAGTTATTGGGTAATTTGAATAATGAATTAGAACAGAAGATAGAATCAAAGTAGGTATCACAGAGCCCACTGAATTTGTGAATGCTTTAACTATTGCCAAGAAAGCAAATGATCAACATGATGAACATTTGTGTCTTGATTCACAAAAGTTGAATCAAGCTATATTGACAGAATACTATGAATTACCTACATTTGAAGAGGTCATCCATGATATGGAAGGTTCATGTTGCTTTTCTATTTTGGATGCATACAAAGATTTTTGGCAGATATCACTAAATGGAAGATCTTCTGAATTGACAACTTTTGTCACGTCATTTGGTAGATACAGATTTTTGAGGTTACCATTCCGTTTAGCAATATCTCCTGAATAATATATTTGAGGATATACCAAATGTTAAAATTAATATTGGTGATATTATAGTTTATTCCAAAACGAGTACATTCCAGTACGTCAAAGAATTGTATAGATTCCTTTGCATGATGACTCATGTATTCAAATTCAAAGCAAAATTTACGCAATTAATTTAAAAAAATTAATTAAAAATTAATAATTTACGCAAATTAACGAAAAAAAGTGATCTGGTCATGGATAGATATTCAAACGAAAGAATTTGAAAATTTGAAGAAACCATTGGAAGAGCCAATTGTATTGTCGATTAATAGTTTCAAAGACGGGATGGGGGCGGTTATTATGTAAAATCAGGCACCAATAGCGTATGCCTTGAAATCCCTTTCGGAGAGTCAACAAAATTATGTTAGCAATTCATTTTGGATGTCAACGATTTCACCAATATTTATATAGAAGATCTTTTGTTGTAGAAATGAATGATTAAACCTCCCGAAATCATTTTCAGTAAAGCGTTCAATTGAAATGAAATTATAAATTTCGATTTAGGTTAGGTTAGCTAGTTATGAAGATGATTTTATATTGCATGATTTAGAAGTATATGCCTATATTGATTTGATCAATTGTGACAATGCCATTAGCACTTCTGAATTGGAAATAGCCAGAAACGAAACAAAACGTGACAATGACTTACAAATACTTATGACATAACTTAACGTAGGTTGGCCCACCGAAAAGGGAAGGAAAGACCCTAATGGTAGACGAATAAACATAAATTAATTGGGTGATTATTATTTACAAAGGTTACTGGATATTTATTCCAAACCTTTAAGAGAAGAAATGATCTTGATGATAAAAACATATAATTGGCTCTGCTAGAATATCGTTATTCACCTTCATCTGCAAATGAGTCATCTGCAGCTCAGTTTCTTTGTAGCCGCAGATTGAAAGGACTGTTACCTGTGAAGGAAGAATTAAGTCCATTGTAACTATTGCAAAATGTTGAAAGAGAAACGAACTAAAGGTCTTATTATGACCGTGATTCAAGAGATTTACAAGAATTGATCGTGTAGGTGGTTACGTGATGGTTACGAATGACAGTGGTGAAAGTAGACCTAGATACTGATTGAACGTCATTATTTTGTGGTGGATCAATATTCGTTCCGTAGTTTTCTGGGTTTGCAACCTACCACAATCTGAAAAAATAAGAATAAATATTGGAATCTATACAAGTGTAGAAGGGCAGATTTATAATCTGCCCCGAAAAGTTGCTGCGTCTATTGAAAAACAGTTTTTTCTGGATAGTTCATTCAGTCAGCAACTTCTCGTATAACTCGAATTTTTCCTATCAAAAAAATTGAAAGAAATAATATATAATATATTATATATATGAAAATACTTATCGTTAACGTTTCAGAAACTAAACTCGCTTCCGTTCTCAAAACTTATACGCAAATTCCTGTTCAAATGCGAATATCTCTTGTTGTCAATCTTCGTAATTGACATTTTTTAAATATTTCGAATCTGACATAATATTTTGTCCTTCATAAAATTGAGTGAATATGGTCGAGTGAAAGCGCATGCTGAAAGATTTTTGAAGAAAAAACGTCATCAGTCTTATAATGATGAAATTTTTCCTGATAATTGGCGCCGTAGATGGGATGAATGACAGTAATGAGCAAGCAGAATCAGAGAAAGAAATAGTAACACAAAATAGATATTCAAGGTCAAGGATGAGTGGTGAAATGGCAGTTCAGAATTTTCGTATGGTTCAGAATTGGCTCATAATTACAAAACCAGATCGGGTAGGCTAGGTAGGCCTAATCATATCAACCACTTTATATGAGAAGTGACTGATATCAACTATTTTCTTGTTTCACTTCATGAGAAAGGAAGTTGTATGAACATTGTGTTAGTTTTCATTTGAATACTTTGTATGTATATGTATACATTACCTAGGCTGGTGACAATCAGAAAATGCCTGTCAATAATGAACTTCATTACACTCTAATCAACGCGACACAATGCCCATTCCATTCAGTGAAAGTGTTTTCAATTCCACCGATGAGCTACCGGAACGACAATAACATTTAGAAGATACCAAGAGGTAGAATGCAATTAAAAAAACCATACCTATCATGTCGATAAGTGTTTTGACTGGGGGAGACATTATGAGACGGTCATTTAAAATATGAATTCTGTGATTCATATGCTTCGCAATCTTAGATGTGTTCCTACTCATGACCAGTTTACTATGCTGTACTTTGCACAGGGAGAATCTCGCTTGGGATATGGCATATTGTCTTCAGGGCAATGTCATCAAAATTGAAGAAATTTTTACTAAAACAATATTTTATTCTGTAGATGAATATTTTTTACACTGATTTCAAACTTTACAGATCTATGTATGTTTCTCTTTTGTGATATGAATGTCGTAGACTTAAATTCGGGCTAGGTATTATTTTATTTTCAGGACATAAAATCCATATTGTTACGATTTCTCCCTTGGAAAGTCTCAATTCTTACACCACTGTTACGATATATCCTTGGGTTCATCAATTAAAACACCAAACAACACTAAACTTCTTTTATTATAACTCTCCATCACAATACAATACAACACAATCACTTAAATCGCTCCGATAACTTTCCAATGCTCGGTAATAAACTCTCTGTACTGAAAATTCTCCTTCCGCACAAAGCTCTGCTCCACTTAGATCTCAATAACTCTCGTCACTTAGCTCTGAATAAACTGCCGAATCACTAACTTTCTGTAATACCAATTCTCTCCGCCGCGACATCACGATGCTTATATACAGCTGCGTAACCATCGAGAATCCTCCAGAGAAGCCCCGATGACGTGTCTCGAATTCTCCAGGCGGATCCACGGGTTCCTGGAAAATGACGTTCGCTACCGATGCGATTTCTCGCCTTGCGTTTACGATTTCGTCAGGGCCGGCGTTAGGACGTAAAAATATTATTTTTATTCGATAGAAGTATTAGTGTCTGTGCGATTAACAATGGAATGAAATTATGATTTGTCTGAATGCCGCTATAATTTCATTCCATTATTTTTATTATTTGTCGTTTGAACAAGCGTAGTCTGTCCGTACTCCCCACTGCTCCGACCCAGTGGTCGAACGCGCTAGTATCATTAACCAATGACCACTCTCCGCACCGCGGGGTAAGTGATCACTCGGTCATGTCCCTGAGTAGACTCAACAAGCCAAGGATGACGGTCTTCTGCATCTCGCCAGCCAAGAATTTTCGGCATGCCGGTATGATTTTTTTATATTGGAAAGCAGCGAAGGCATCATTCCACCAAGGGCTTCTATAGTAAGAACTACTATTTTAACAGAATATTCTGGATAGAGTCTCTGGAGTTCGAGGAGATGATCTCGATATTTCGTCTCGTTTTTTCTTCTCTTTTCGGACAACATCCGCCCCATTATCATTATTGTACATTGACTATTCCTATTCAAATCATTTTGTTAGAAGGATATCAAGTCTTACTTACCTACAAAAATAAAAAAAAAATTATTGAAAACATACGATACCTAGTTAAGAATGTGATGAAATATTGAATGTTTTCAATAGCGATTTCCTTGGGTTAGTAAACTGGTGAAATTGGAAAACGTCGACATTTATTATTGAAATCTATGCGATTGTATTATTATTATTGAGTGTATAACCAAATCTACACTTGTATAGATTTCAATAATTATTCTAGATTTCTCCAGATTGTGGTAGGTTACCAACCCAAACAATTCATCAAATTAGCTATCATGAAATAATCTCCATAATAAATCATTCAGTTACATTTTGTAGTTTATTCAGGGTTTTCACAATTATTTAACAATTATTCCATATACTATTGAATCAAAATCATTGGAAAAATCACTGGATATAGCTTTCGATATGAATAATGAGATGAACAAAATATAGAAATGTATCCAGTAGATGAAAATTACATAATGTAGGAAGATCATTCATAGGAAACTTCATGAAATTTTAATTGTCAGGTTTTATTTCATTTCATCTTGTACCACTGCGCAGTTATGGAGGGAAATTATGTTGAATATATAACGAGTGCATTCACTCCACCTGCAACTATATTATGAAATATCTACATAGTGTTGCTCAACGAGAATAATAAACTCTAATTGTTAGAGTGCAGAGCTCACTCGGATAAAATTTCAACGTGTCACTCATCTCATAACAAATCTTAGCTGAATTTTAGTGAATGCCCATAATACTCGCAAATTGCAAGTGTTTCAGAGGTTTGTTTGAGGAGATGAACGTGAGCTGCATTCATGGAAATTTATACATCATTCCTTTGGGAAGAACAATCATACTTGCATAGAAGGTAGTTTGGGAGTGTTTCTAACCACAGGAGAGCGATTCATTCCATTGTATCACCATATATTCAATGGGAATTAAGAATATATGGAATACATAAACGATCATTTTTTCAGCTGATACACTAATGCTTCAAAATGAATCCTACATGGTTGATTGGTTCAGAAAAAAATTGACTGTTACGGAGATAGCAAGATTCCTTATTGCCTTTGGAGATATTGATTGAATGCCATGGGTAGCCATCATTACCATAAATTCACAACGTAAGTCATCCAAGATTCTTCAATGAAAAAAAGCATCATGATTCGGTAACCCTTTTTTTTACTATATATTTACAACAAATCTGTCATTTGATCGTGGTGAAAATGAAGATATGTTATTCAATGATTTCAAGGCAAATTTTTCAATTATCCCATATCTCTTTCGACAATCATTTAGTCTATGTTTGTTCTGGAAAAAAGGGGAATTTTTCCTCTCAAGAAATTGGTTTCTGAACTATATCTATCTACTCATAAACACTTATAAAAAGTATAGAATTGTATGCCCAGATATTGATGATATCATATCGAACAGAAACGTCACAAAATGTTCATGGGGTGAATTTGTGATGAAAACAACAATACAAATTGACCAAGAATAATTCAGGTCTACATTAAAAAGAAGGAAAAATAAAGATGGAGTATAATTACGAAACGTCATCATGTGGTGTGCTCTGGTGCACTTGAAATTTTGTTTTTACACTTCTTAAGACGCTTACTTGCTTTTGACAAAAGTAAATGTTCTCCTGAAGGTCCAAGTTCCATGTTCCTAGCATGTTCTCCTCGGTTGGAGAATGTACCCCTCTGCAATCTAAGAATTCAAATTCGAAAGGAAAAAATTTCCAGAGCATTTCATCGAGAAGTTTTCCGTTGAGTAAATACACTTCCCATAATCCTCCAGCTGATGAGTTTTTCCTTTGAAAATTCACAATTTCTTGCATTTTTATATTCATGGCTCAAATGTACGTGGCAAATTTAAGAGGTAAATGAATTTATGCCAACCGCGATATATCACAGAACGAATTGAAGCTGGGTTACATATTTTAAATTTAATACGGTTTTTCTTGAAATTATTTCCCAGAGACCTGCACCAGACTATTTTAAATTGGAGATTGAAAATGCCTGTGCCTTATCTGCCGTCATAAAATATGTATATGTCCCTTGGGTATTATTCATTTTGGAATAAAGCGAGTTGAAATGTCTGATCTCAGAAAATATAAAGTGTTAGATGATGATTTTTGATACCAGAGTAAACTTTGTGAATTACTATTTTCATCAATTCAAAATAGAGAACAGTGAAAATTTCACTAAGATGATGATTGAGATCTGCTTTTTCAGCTGGGCATTGATCTGCTTCAGCGATAAAGCTCATCTAAATTGTTGCATTCCTCAGTTTTTATGTTACTAAAGTTCATATTACGTCCTGTATCCTTAATATGTTACCCTCGATTACATCGTTCTGTATGAAGTTTTCCACGAAACAAAAAATTCAAATATACAAAAAATCAACAATCTTTCAGGAACTTCATTCATTAAAATCCATGGAATTTTAGATAGAGAATATTTCTGATACAGAAATTCAGTATTGGGGGAAATTCAGTAGGCAGGGGCATTCCCATTAGCAGTCTTTTGAAAGATGTGGACTAAATTGTGTCATCACTGGATAATTCTCATCTTAAAAATTGAATCGCAGCACAATCTACAAATATAATCACTAATTATATTCGATCATTCGAACATTCAGTAGACTTTTTTAATAATATTTACCATAAAACCAAAAACCTTTTTGAAAAACGATCTCCAGAGGTGATGTTACCATTCTTTTAGATAAATTACAATATTCGGAACTATCCTTTCAACGTATAGCAAACTGTCAATCGTATATTTCACTTCCTACAGACCCATATATCCATCTCACAAATTCAAAGTATATGCAATCAAATCATTATAATATAATTCGGTCGAAATTTTGCAGAAAACCAATCGCTTGACTTATTGTTTCATCTTCAGGACTCTGAAGTATAAAAACAAGTAAATACATGTTGAAACATTTTTTGGAGACTTTTTACGTCTTGTCCTTTTTCAGTGATGTTTACTTGGAACGCCCACGGGAGCGAAGATATCCTCATTCTGGCTATCTATGTCATGGATGACATAGTGGACATGGTCTTGCACATTTTAACATCGAAAAATATATGGATGAGTTGATTATAGCTCACCCACCCAAATGATGGAATCACAGTTTCAGATGTCTCCAATAGTTATGACCCACACATACAGTTCACAATAGAATGTGAGAATGACGAACGGAGTGCTGCCTTTCTGAACAGGAAACTTCGTCGTACCGAGTATACTGTCGTAATCATCGACTGACATAAAACACCTATGAGCAGTGGAAAATTTATAAACTATCACTCCTACCATAAACAATCTATCGAAGTAAATTTGGTTCAACAGATGAAACATCGAGTACCATGTGTTTCCGACTCATTCTTTCATGAAAAACCTTGGAATTTTGTATAACGTAGATAACTCCTGAAAAGATACGGTTCAGTACTTCTAACATCGATAAAATAAGAGTGCATATAATTTCGTGAATAATACTGTAGATGAGGTCCAATGTTTTTTCACTTCATCACCATATATAATAAACATCTCTTCCAGACCCGCTTCAGAATATTTACAGACATAAAAATAAATACAATCGAATCAATTTTCAGTAAACTCAAAGATGAAATACCTTCATTGCCCCACTCACAACTGGTTCATCTATCATATTCCCTGTTCGAATTTTAACAAAACCTACATAGGTCAAACTCCAAAAAACTCAAAAGATAGATTCACGTAACAAAGAAGTGACTATACACTTCATCCAGAACGATGTGCTCTAGGAAAACACGTCGAGGATACTAGAAAAACATGAAAATTTCAACTGAGGAATGCAACTGAACCAAGAGATTGTTCATGGAGATATGCTTCATCCCTGAAACAGATCAATGCGTAAATGAAAAAATATGTCTCGATCACCTCAGTGAAAATTAATCTTCTCTATTTCAAATTGATGAAAATAATAATTGACATGATTTCAATGTCTCCACAAGGATCAGTCGGAGGTGGAAAAAAAATTTCTATACACCATTCCGTTTCTTTGGTGAATTATTTCTTTGTATAATAGTGACAATTCGTCAGTAGCTCTGGAAGTGATTGAAGTAGACGTTCCTTCGGATCACCACGTGACAAACGCAATTCCTCCACCCATCATACTCTATGTAATGCTGAGACTGTATCACATCCTGTGATTGAATGGAAAATGTGAAGATTTTTGCACATCTCTGAAGGGAGTTGAGAACACAGAACGTGTATGGAAATAATTCTTCGGTGTTTCCCGGTACCAAAATCAATCCTAAGTTTTTTTTTATTTATTATTTGTTCAAAGACGGATACAGCCACCACGAAGACATCTGAATTCACAGTATGTACGTATGTTGATGTATTCATGGCCATTATCAGCTGCATGTTTTACTTGTAGGAGAATACGGCCATCTGCTCCCTAGTGCCACGGGGCTGTTATTTCACATCCATAAAACTCTACAACTGAAATAATTTTTTTTCAAGTGTGCACACGACCTTCATTACTTCGCAATGTTCACTGGTAAGCTGTGCAGACAACTGAGATAACTAGACTTGGTTCTCATCTGCTAGAAACTCATAGGAATTTCTCGGAATTGTCGTAGATGATGTTGATTTTATCCTGTACCTGTTGCTCCTGACTGGCGAGTATCAGACTTTAGGGATCGAACACCTCAGCAACTCGTGAAATATAACTTTTGGATCTCAAAGTACTTTTTTAAAAATCAAAATTTATCAAATAAAATACAACTGACTTGTTCAACGGTTACAATATGAATGAATTCTTAACTAAATGTTCCCACAAAGAAGGAAAACCTGACACATCAGTTTCCAGGAACCGGCAGAGACTGCATCAGCATGGTCAGCGATTCACATGGGAACGGCCGACATGATTCCTCCCCCTGAAGATTCAGCGTAGGAGGGTTAGCGAGGAAGCTGAACCCTGGACATCTCGAATTCCTCTGGTGGTTGGTCTGGCTTCGAAGTTTTGGAGGTTCTGCAACTCATCTTTTTGTAGGCGAAGTAAAGGCATGTTGGTATCAGGATGACATAGATGAAAATCGTCCAAAAACTTGGAATATGTCCTACGTGTTGAAATGAAATTTTGGGTTCGTTTTCGATGAAGGCTGCTTTCATGGAATGGAGTTCATCCAAGTCTATTTCTTGAAGGTGGAGTCCTATACTGGTCTCAGGTAGTTCTGAGATTTTTCCATCAAGATCTGGCAGCATGATTGGTTGACTGTCAGTGATTTGATTTTTGTTGTTTATGATTTGATCATTACATGATAGTTGGCACCCAACTGGAATGTCGAAGAGATAACTCCCGGTGGCCAAATTTTCAATTTCGTTTTGGTTATGGCATCGAAGTTTGATCGAAGTTTGATAGTCTCTCGATGTGGTAAGAGAACAATCCATTTGTTGGAGTTGTCTAGTTGCTTGATGGTTGGTCCCGAGAGGTGAATAGGTGTTCGGCAGCAAGTGGAGGTGTTTTGGATATTCAGCAACCGGATTTCGCAAGGATTCTCCTTCGAAAGCTTTCTGATGTTGGTAGTCGGACAGATATAGCTTTGTTGGGTAATCTCCAGACAAAGAGTTTCAATTTATTGATTTCGATGATGATTGATTTCAGATCGTAGTAATGGATCAACGAATAGGTGTATGATTCTACCTTGGCTGTCCCAAGTTTGAGAGGAATAAGTCCTGGGTTATTTTGTAAGCTTTGTTTAGAAATTTTTTCCTGGATTCCGAGAGTTCCAGATAATCTGACAAATGATTATTTGTTTTATTTCCTAACAGGGGATGGATATTTTTTCAGGGGACGTTTCAAATTGTCCATATGAATTTTTTGTTGATGGGAAGTTGACAGTGTCTTCATATCACGGTTAACTTTTGTTATTTGCGTTGGTTTTTGAAATTTATTGGCGTCTTTTTGTCTGATATGTTTTTTCAAATAAGTTTTCTGTTTTGTTTTGAATATTATTGGATCGTCGCGATTTTCATTTTCTCTTTCAATAACTTTTTCTTTATGCTCGATTAAATCAGTATTAATCTTTGCATAAAGGATTTTTGACCTTTCTTTATGCTCATTGGTGTAATCATTCAATAGTTTTCTATCGATTTCTATATTGAAAGAGTCGTTAGCTGAAATATGTCCACTTATGATGTCAATTGGTTTAAATTTTGTCACAGAGTGTATTGAGTGATTGTATGCCAAAACTGCGTATAACATTTTCATTTTTGGAGAGGTTTTCAGAAACCCTCTCGTGTTAAGTAGGCGAATATGTTCTAAAATGGTGGAGTGGAATCTTTCTATCATTCCATTCGATTGATGGGGTGACACGAAATGTACTTCAGTTTTATGTAACGCAAGCAGTTCTGATATGAGAAAATTGTTGAATTCTGCGCCATTGTCAACGATAATGCGATTAGGTATACCGTGATGAGAAAATAATTGAATGAGGTTGTCAGCAATTTCTGTTCCTGTTAAAGAGTTCACGAGGTACGCCTGTGCATATTTAGAGAAACTATCTATGATAGTTAGAAATTTTGTGTTTTCGATCGTAAATGTATCTAAATGAATAATTTCAAAGGATTTTGTGGCTGTGGGAGTAATATTAAGCTTCATATTGATAGGTTTCCGCTCATATTTACTTTGTTGACAAGTTATACATTGATTTATATAAGTTTGGATCGATTCTTTGATGTTCGGCCAATAGCATTTTTCTTTTACTCTTGCGAAAGTTTCTTCAACACCACGATGGTTTGCTTTGCCTTCGTGATGGTTTTGAATAACTTCCTGAATGTCTTGTTTAGTGGTGACATCTAATAATTTTTTGGTACATCTTTTGAATTTAATAGAGGGCCATTTGAAATATTTTTGGATAACTACTGAAAATGGTTCATATAATGCAGGGTCTTCAAAGTAAACATGATATTGTACTCCGGAAGCGATATATTCTCTGATAATATTCAGAATATCACTCTCCATGTTATTTTTGGAAATTTGTACATGAATTCGCATTTTTTTCTCAAACAATATTGTTCTTTTTGGTGTAGCTGGTGAGTGGAGCACCGAACTTATGATCAACTGATTGAAACCAAGATTTACGGCACATTCTGCAATAGAGATTGCAACTACAGGATTTTGTTCGGCATTTGAATGAATGGTGTCATCATTTTGAAATTCGGGGTTTGGCTTAACACCCTCAGGGGTCACTACGTGGCCCAAGTAGGCAACTTCTTTTCGAAGAAACTCTGACTTGTCGAGCTGAATTTTGAAATTGGAGCTTCTCAATCGATCAAAAACCGATTTAAGGCGCTCGAGGTGCTCTTGCAGGGATGTCGAGAAAATAATTATATCATCGAGGTATACCAGGCATTTTTCATTCTGAATACCACGTAATATATTATCCATAACGCGCTGAAATGACGCTGGAGCGTTCTTCAGCCCGAACGGCATCCTCAGGTACTCCTAATGACCTTGTTCTGTGTTAAAAGCTGTTTTCTCGATATCGCGTTCCTCCATTTCAATCTGGTGGAAACCGCTGGCCAAGTCTGAAGTAGTGAAATATTGGCATTTTTCCAGTTTATCCAATAGATCTGTAATGTTGGGCAAGGGATATTTGTCATCTACCGTTTTCTTATTGAGCTTACGATAGTCAACAACCACCCTCCATTTTTTCTTCCCAGAGGCATCTGCCTTTTTTGGGACAACCCAAATAGGTGATGACCAAGGAGAGCTGCTTGGCCTGATAATTTTCTGCTCAAGCATTTTATTGATTTGATTTTCTACTTCCTGTTTATGGATACATGGATACCGGTAAGATTTGGTGTGAACTGGCTCCTCGTCAGATGTTTTGATTTGGTGTTTAACTCGGCTCGTAAAAGTTAGCGGTGTATTCTCACAGTAAAAAATATCTGAATATTATTTGCATAGTGAAAGTATTTTAGTTCTTTCCTCGTCATTCATGTGGTCACAACAAATTTTTGAGAAATCTAGTATTTGTTTTGGGGTCTCGTCAAAATTTTGTAGATCAAATTCTTGAGTTTTATCTTTTTCAAAAGTTTCAATTACAAATGGTTCTGAAAAATTTAACGTCACAGGTTCAGTTGTGTTATTCGAGATGGTAGTAATTGCCTTGCTTTTTTTTGCAAGTGTCAAACATTCCGGTATTTCACAATTATGAAAACGTTGGTAAGGTATTATAATTTCACCATTTTGAACGGAAGTTTTGACTTGAATAACCTGTTCTGATCTAGGAGCTATAGTTATTAGTTTCAGATCACTTTTCGTCTTTTGAAATTGAAGTTTAATTTTTGCAAAAGGGGTAATGAGATAACCTTTACCAAAATCTAAATTGGCTTGTAAAAGTTTGAGGTTTTCGAGACCAATTAAACCTTTGAAAATGTGAAATTTGAAAAGGAAGAATTTCAAATATTTTTGTTCTGGCAAATTGAATACTTTTGAGGCTGGTATAGAAGCACTAAATTTGTGTGCGGATTTCTGGAAAACAGTCGAAACAATGAATGGATCATATTTTATCAAATTTGGAAATAGTACCTGAGCAATTTCTGGGTCAATAAAAGATTTTGTAGAACCCGAATCGATTAAAAATTTTGCATTATACTCTGGGAAAATTATATATGACAATTCACTAGAGTTAGCACTATTAAAAGATATTATTTCAGGGCCTAAGTTACATTGTTGGTATCTGAAACGTCCTGAAAATTTTCTTCAGTATCGTTCAAATATGTGTCCTGATTTTCGTCAACATTATAGTACTGTGGATTTTCATCCAAATTTTCCTCATAATGATATTCTTGCTCTGGATCGAAACTATTTTCAGTACATGAAACGCTCACTACTGTATTAAATAATTCCTCCGAAATGAAATTTTTCTGAGGTTGTTGTTGAAATGAATTTGAAGGTCCTTGTTTATTTGCTGGGAAATTTCTGTTCGAATTGCTCATAGGGGTTGGTTTCTGAAATGTATTGCGAGTCGATACACTCATAGGCGTGAGTTTGGAGAAATTTTGAGTCTGATTGGGTCTGAAAACGTTTCTATTTTGCATTGGTTGTTTAAAAACTTGAGAGTTCGTGAAAAACCTTTGTGGTTGATTAGGTGGTCTAGGTTGTATGGGTATTGGTTGACTAGGAAATGAATTTTGCGGTCTAAAGAAATTATTAGGTGTATTAAAATTGTTTGAAAAAGGTTGAGTTTGCCTGTTTTGTATTTGCGCCCTTGGATGTGGTAAATTTGTTCTAATCGGAGCTCTATTTGAAAAATTCTGAAAGTATTGAACATTATCTTCTTTTAAAACAAATTGCATAGCTTCACTCAAAGACGTAGGTCGCATACATCTAATAGTGGTTCCTAGTGGTTCTTTAAGTCCCGAAAGGAAGGTTCTAAGAGCTAAGTTACTGTATAACTCCCTCTTCAGTACCTTGGAAGCATTTGTCGTTTCATGTACATCAATATAATTACATAAAAGATTCAATATATTTAAACATCTATCGTAAAATTGTTGGGGCTTTTCGTTCTGTGACTGTCTATGCATTACTGAATCCCTATTCAAGCAAGACTCATATCTTTGATCGGCAAAGTTATTAGTCAATGTAGTTTTCAATTCTTGCCAATTTGAAACATTTTGTATATTTGCTACTACTTTAGCGTTGCCTGATAATTTCGATATAAGACAGTTCAATTAGTGAATGTTTTGAAAATTATTTACGTTAGTTGCATCATAAAAATTTGTTATAATAGAATCACATACAGAAAGATATCTATTTAGGTCATTGGGATTGCCGTCAAACTCTGGCACACACTTCAAATATTCCGGCTTGAATTGATTTGCCATATTTATCGTTAAATTCTGAAAATTATTCACTAAAGCACTTACTGGGTCAGTTGAAAGGTTTTCCGCGTTCAAATTTGAATTTTTGAAAATATTCAATGATGTTCCAAATGACATTAAATATCAAAATAACTTACAGTAAAATCGTAAAGACTTTGAGCATCCTTTTATAAGGTAGGCCACTGGTTCCTTGATTTTGAATTCCCCAGAAAGACTGCCTTGCGAGATCGGACGATTCTGTTCCAATCCCCGATGATCTGCCTGTCGAGGGTAGCTCCAGGTCCACCATGGACTGGGTTTCTTGAGTTTCGAAGAGCCGCTCCTTCGCAAACACATCCACAGCACAAACCAACAATTTCGATACTCGATTAATTGTTGAAACAAAAATTGCTCGTTCGATACGTTCAATTTCGAGTATCCTACCGACTGCGCCAAATATAACTTTTGGATCTCAAAGTACTTTTTTAAAAATCAAAATTTATTAAATAAAATACAACTGACTTGTTCAACGGTTACAATATGAATGAATTCTTAACTAAATGTTCCCACAAAGAGAGAAAACCCGACACATCAGTTTCCAGGAACCGGCAGAGACTGCATCAGCATGGTCAGCGATTCACATGGGAACGGTCGACAAAATTCGTGTCAGGTTCTTCAGTAAGTTGAAGATGTACTGCTCGAAAATGTTGTTGAAGTGACCGAAAAAGTTTTTTTCTTCTATTTTTAGTAATATTGCACTGCCTGGTACTGTTGCTATCACTTCTTGGTAACCTAGGCCTGTATTTGTACTGACTTCTTCCAAGGAGTTTCCAAGCAGTTTCCATAGAGTGTACGGTATCACCTTCTTGTTATTTGGTTTCCTACGTCTCCCACCTTCCGATATGGAAGGAGAAAGAGCCTGGTTTCATGAGCAAACAAAGGTTCCAACATATGTTTCTCTATGTTGTGTAGCTACGTACATCTTACAGAAGAGACTGTAATCTCTTTTCAGATCACATATTTTGTCTTTCATTTTTGACTCATCCTTCACTGGCACATTGAAGATCTTAACATTATTTTGGCATATGAAGGTAGTATTTGACGAATGATTATTATCTATATCATATATTATATATGGCAGCAGTTATTGGTTGTGTACGGGAGGGTCCACTCGCACGTGGCTCTGTGCACGAAGTACCTCCCCCCCCATTCGATCTGGCGGTGGCGACGACACCTTTTTAGCATTGATGCCGGAGTCGTATCCAGGTCATCAGAATGGTTGCCTTCGAGCTGTATAATTGGTTACACTTCCTAACCTCAATAAAACGTACCCCTCTAAATTTTGAGCCCCTATAACACAGGAAGACTATGGTAATGATGCTGTAGGTTTTCTTCAAGTGAAAATGGGGATCTGTATTGTAGAACAACTCCCGAACATACAAACATAATTCGTCATATTTTGTTGAGATTGTTGTTGATGATGAATATAGTAAAAACAGTCGACATAGTCGATGGGCATACTTGAAGACTGGAGTTAAACCGAATCATCTTTCGAAAAATTCGTTCAGGTCAGTCCCAAATCTACCTACACAGTGGTTTTGGCTGGCACCTGTCAGAAAACAACTACTTCCCTGGCTAATAGCACGAAGGGCATTGAATTATATCCGACCAGTCCCAGTGCAGGTTTCTCCACAGAAGAAAATCCTGCATTTGCTGTTGGCTATACAAATGAAGGAATTGATTTTCAATTATAGGGACGGACACACTTGCAGACCGGTTTCGGGCTATTTGGCCACTCGTCAGTAGCCAGCAGTGCCATAATAAACCTAAATTCGATGACTTCCCATAATTAAAATCAAAATCCTCCACAGTATCAAGCCCCGACCAAAGCTGATGCGAACAACGAAGTCATTGCACCATCTACCCATAGAGGGGTATTCTAAAAACAAACTGAATTCGCCCATTCCTCCTGCGAGGAAAATGTAAAAACATTTGACATTTTTAACGCCAGTCTTCAAGTATGCCCATCGACTATGTCGAATGTTGGGGAAACATTAGAACATTAAGGATTCGAGGGTTGGGAGCTGGTTGAGTGAAGAAAAAAATGAGAATCGGAATGTGTTCATGATGGAAATCAGGTTGGAAGAGAAAGAAGTTGAGGATATTTTTAACTTGGCATTCAAATTCCTGGAAACAAATGTTTTTCCAAAATTTTTCAGTTCGTGATAATGAAGACATTAGTACCCCTCACTTGATTTGTAGAACTGAACTTTGAACATTCCGTTTCTATACAGATAACACTACATATATGTTGAATATAAATAAGTTATATGAACTGATTTCCATCGTATGTTGAAAATCCCAAATGAAACGGGACATTTTGAAATAAATACCCGGTAGATATCGAAAAATACCCGATCGGTCCGTGTATCTATAGTAACGATTGTTAAAATGTACATTTGTCATCTTGACAGGCATACTGAATTTAAAACGTCGTTGTTTTAACTCCGGAAATATTCTACCGAATTACACTCGTGCAACAAAATAAACCTGATTATTTTCCATTCAACCATATTGTCAGTAAAAAAAATGCATTCGGTTATTTTCATATTTTGCTAAAAGAGCCTGACTTTCGACAAAATATGAAAATAAACTCATGCAGTTTTTAGACAACATGCTTTCATGGAAAATTATCGGTAATTTTGAAGCACTTGTGTAATTACTCCCGAAAAACAACTTTCCGTCTTAATATATGACTGGACATGGAATTAGATACATGTCACAGTATTTCACCCAATTCAAAAAATTTCAAACGTGGGAAACCAAATAGATGTATGGCTTCATGGTTTGGTGTCCGAATTGGGTACAAACAGTGACTTCTATGCGACTCAAAGCAAGCAAGTCACATGGTCAGTAGAGTTGTTGTTTCAATGAACTTTCACAAGCTATAGAGAGTTTGGCAATAGTTTTTTTAAGGTGATATAATTTTGATTCTCATTTTTTTGTTTTCATATCTGTGTGATCCAACAATTCCATTCCATGATTTATTTAAGAAACTTATGTCATAATGGTGATGAAAATTGCATGTTTATAATTTATTCATTTACAAATCCAATTTCCTTCAAACACAGACTGTGACATAGGCGAATTTCTCTCTTCTTATATCCCTGAAGTATATTTCATTGATATTTCCTGAATTTTTCCCCAATGGGTGTCCATAGAATATATTCTGGAGATGAAATGGATATTCTTCATATATCCACGATAGATATCCACCGCATGACCACAGAATGTTCACGTGCTGTTTGGGAAACATGAAGCTTCGCATAGAGTAAAATCATTTTGTTCATGAAAGAGAAAAAATTAATTTTTGAGCGTTCCCACTCTTAATTTATTTTTATTTTCATGGACTCGTTGAATTATTCATAACATCTTCTCCCGAAAGGACCCATACTTTATAGATACACAACACACATATGGAGCAAACATGATATAATCCATTTTTCTACCCCCATCACATAGCATCGTCAAACTCCTGACACGTCAGGTATCGCATGAAAATCCGACTGAAACAAATCGAACTTTTTACGGACTCGCTCACGAAATCGATTATGTGGCTTCGATAAAGAATCATAATTTCCTGTTGTCAAAATAATGGATGTTGTTACTGAGTCGCAACGATACAACGAACACGTATTTGATGGCTTCATGTTTCAATCCAAAGATAAAGAAGTAGATAAACACAATCTGAAGTTTGTTCAAGAGTTGTTCATTAACAGCGAGTCGTAAAAATGTTACGAAGACTGTGCGTCTCCAGAGAAAATCAGTTCCATTGTCATCAGATTACTGTGATAACACGTAATGGACTGTTATGTTATTCGGAGATAAGAGTATGCTTCATGAAGTGATAACCCGCAGGCGAATTCGCTACATAAAACACTGTTTCTCCGAATTACATAAATACATCTTCGGAATTGTCAGTGTCACTGGCAGTGAAAATATTACGTAACCATGGTAATCATGATTTGAATTCGATTGGAGGAAAATGCCAACTCAAATGAAATGATCAACAGGACGTCTTACATCTTTGACGATCGAATAAAATCACTTTTTGTAAACATGTTATGAATTTTTTTGCTCAACCAACTGACCTCTTTGTACGAACGAAAATTCTCAGATAGTACAAACTTATGGGAAAGAGATGATTACCGGATTCTTACATTCCAACTTGAGATCTCTTGCACAGTTTTGAAACTATGCTGGGGTGAATTGTAGCCTCTGTTTGAATCCGTGTGTGAGTTCATTATGGGTGATCTCGTACAAAAAATCAAAAAAACGAAAAAATCACAGTTTCCTGTACAATTATCACTAACAATGGGTTAATGAAACCGCGACACGTGTTTCTATATACAATAGCTTCCTCAAGCAGGATAAAATTATAAACTCATTGGTAGTGACAGTCGTACGGAAAACTGTGATATTTTTCCTTAACATGGGTTGTCATCAGTATCGGCCAGTTTAATTAAATTTTCAAAAAATGTATGTTTCCTTCAGAAACTGAGGTTGAACCGTATTCTTGTAATAAAATTAGTGAACGCTCAAATATAAAAAATAGTCTCTTCGGCAATTCGATTCGAACAGATCAGCATTTCTCACAAGGATTTTTACCGTAATCTCTTTTCTAGCGTGAGTATAAATACTGAGGAAGCATTTTCAGACGCTGGATTTTATTTATCGAAATATTTTACACGGATCCAGACAACACAGGAACATCCAATGGATTTTCAAAACGTCAAGGATATCAATTGGACGTCCATTGATGGATGACAGATTTTCAATGAATATTCCATACATGTCCATAGGCATTCCTGAAAATACAATGGACGTTCATTTGTGGACCTTTCAAGATCTCATTATGGATGAACGATAAAGATTGGCCTTCTTTTGATTTTTCTGGATGTTCATTGGAGCTAGTATGGCTTTGCACTAAATCTATTATGGACACGAACTGGACATTAATCGATATGAACTGTGGATAATTATTCACAGACGCATGGATAGAACCACCAACTATCGGATGGGAGACAAACTCTCATTTTTTAGTATTGTTCAGGTTCAAAACAAGAGATACTAACTGCACGCAATATGAAGAGACGATTGCGTCATTGTGGCTCTGGATATGTTGAATAATCTCGTTTTGAGATAATGAAAAGAGTTGTAGCATCGGCAAAAACAATTGCATCATCAAGTGAATGTACCTAACTGTGGTAACCTACGATGATGTATGGCACTAAGACACAGTTCACAAAATAATTCTTTTATTTGTATAACTATGGCTATATTAATAACAAGAATCAAGAACAGTATTCTCCACAAAGCACAATCGTTAACTGAGCTATGAGCAGTCCGTAAGATATCAGATAGAATGAATCAGTACAGTTGTTATGCAAGACTATGTTTTATATGGAGTATCTGCTGTATCTTCACATCCCTCCTCCTTTCAGCGATTTCGGTTTGACTGGTAGGATAGGCGCTGAATTTGTATCATCTTTCTCGTCCTGGCAGCTGTGTTCCTTCCGCGCACCTGTTGACATCGATGATGTAGCTTGAACAGGATCTAAAACAGAATCAGTTAGAGTCCCTTCCGATAAAAGTACGCTTTCTGGTAGCTTCTTGATGTATGCGATATTTCTTCTGATGGTTTTTCCATTTCCAAAAAGAGTCAGTTCATTTCCGTTTCTTTGTAACACCTCGTATTCTGTGTTGTTGAATGTAGGGACTAACTTATGTGGGAAAATGGTGTTTTTAACGACTCGATCTTGATATCGTCGATCTTAGCCCCTCTAGATCCGTCTTCCTTTCTCTTCCCGCGATCTTTCTGCACTAGGTCACGATCGTAAGCTTCGTCGTCGAACCCCTCCATGGTTATATCTTCCAGACATGGAATCTTATCACGAAATCTTCTGCCAAATAACAGTTCCGATGGAGATTTTTCCGTGGTCCCGTGGGGCGTCACATTGTACATCATGATGTGAGCCATTATTCCTCTCTTATAATCCTTGTTTTTCAGGTAGCTTATCTGTAAACGTTTCTTCAGAGACTTGTTTGCATCTTCTACTCCCCCATTGGCTTGTGGCCAGTATGATGGCGAATTAACTACTTCAATACCGTTTGTGCTGCAAAAATTCTTGAATTCTACGCTATTGAAGTTGGAAGCATTGTCCACTTTTATGGTCTTAGGAAGGCCTAGACGGGAGAACATTTCCTCTAATGATTGTATCACTACTTTCGTAGTCGTGAGTTACTGCCACGTTGCAGAAGGAAATTTCTGTCTAGTCATTGGGGCCGGCTTGTTTGATTGTGCTACTAAAAGACACTCACGGCAATTTTTCACGTATTTCTCGGCCTCTCTATCTATCCTGAGCCACCAGACTTTTGAACGCAGTATTCGTTTCATTAAGGTCTTTCCTGGATGCCCCTCATACTCACACGACTTCGTAAGTGTTTCGGTATGATGATTTTATTTCCACGTAGTAGTTTTGGCCCCATCGAGGTGAGTATTAGGCAAAATGGATAAAACGGGCTGCTGTCATTTGCATTTTTACTTCCCATTATTATGTCGGATATGGATAAAGCTTTGGGAATCGTTTCTTGTAAGATAGCTCGCACGTGATGTTCATTAGGTTCGTCAGAAGTTGGATCCATTTCTAACTTACAGTCTCGACAGAGAGTCAGCAATGTTTGACTTTCCAGATTTGTAAGCTACTTCAAATTTGAACCCCTGCAGTCTTAATAACCATCTTTCTATCCTAGCAGGAGGTTTAGATGTTGATTTGAATATTGCCTCTAGAGGTTTGTGATCGGTGACTAGTTCGAATTATATACCTGCCAAGTAGAAATAAAATCGTTCAACGGCCCACACAAATCCTAAACTTTCTTTTTCCGATTGTGAGTACCTACATTCTATAGCAGAAGGACTTTTACTAGCGAATGATACAATACGTCGCTGATTTTCTTCCTCATTCTGCAACAGTACTGCACCTAAGCGACAAGGCTAGCATCTGCAATCAATTGGATACGCCGCTTCAAGTCAAAAAATTACAAAGTCGCTAACTTTGCTACTTGCCATTTTAGATTATTGAATTTTTCTTGATGATTTGGTCTCCAGTCAAATTTTTTTTCTTTCCTAATAAGTTGTCTCAGAGGATCTATGAGGTCTCCTAGGTCGGGTATGAATTTTCCTATGTAGGTAACTAAACCCAGAAAGCTTCTTACCTTTTCCTTATTCGTAGAAGCACGAAAACTTCGTATCACTTCGACTTTCTTTGGGTCAGGTCTTATTCCATATGAAGATATTATATGTTCTAAGAACTTAAACTCTTGTGCTTCAGTAACAAATTTCTTCTCATTAGGCAGAATATTATTATTTTTCAGAACCTTGAGTACTTCTTTCGAACACTCATCATGCTCGCCTTCAGTTTCCCCGAATACAATTATGTCATCTATGTAATTTGGACAATTTTTGTATGGAGCTAGTAGGCTTCGAAATATTCTTTGGAAGATTTCTGGTGCCGAGTTTATCCCAAACATAAGCATTTTATATCGGAATAAACCCTTGTGCGTGATGAATGTGGTGATTGGTCCGCTTTCAGGGTCCAATTCCAACTGATGATAAGCGCTGGCCAAATCTAGACGTGAGAAATATTATGCTCCTCTCAGTTTAGTCATGAAGCTATCAAAAGTTGGAAGAGGAAAGTTCTCCCTCAGTATTACTTCGTTGGCTCGTCGCATATCTATGCAGATGCGAATATCACCATCGGGTTTGAAGACAATTACCATGGGAGAGATCCACCTTTTCAATGATGTCTTTGGTGAGGGCTTCATCTAACTTTTTTCCACTTTGGCTCCGACAGCAACGGAAATTCTTCTGACAGGTTGTTGTACGGGTTTTATCATCGGATTGATAGTTAGTTTTACCTTTATATAAGGAAGTTTTGGAAAAGGAGCTATTTCTGCTATTTGGTGTGCATAGGAATTTAAACCTATTTTCAAAATCTCCAGGGCAATGGATGTTGCTCTGCCTAGTAGAGATATTGTTTCCTTCTCTACTACCATGAACGATTCAACGAGTTCTTTCACATCCCCAGCACGAATAGGTGCTGTGAATCTACACTTGATGTTTAGCGGTGTGCTCGATGCATAAGATGTAATAGTGCCCATTGCCATTTGACTAGTTCAATAAACTTGTACAATTAAATTGTGAAAGTTTCGAGTGATAATTGATTTATATTCTATTCTGTTCTATTCTAACCAGACACATCCATATGTATAAATATTATATTCTTTCCACAAAAAAATTTAATATGTACTTACTTAAGTAGTATTTCTTTCCAGGCACCAAATTGAAATTTCACCTCGTCGTCAGTTTGTGGTAACCTACGATGTTCACAAGACACAGTTCACAAAATAATACTTTCAGTTGTATGACTATGGTTATATTAATAACGAGAATCAAGAAAAGTATTCGTAAAGTTCTCCACAAATCAAAATCGTTAACTGAGCTATAAGCAGTCCTTGAGATATCAGTTAGAATGAATCAGTACAGTTGTTATGCAAGACTATGTTTCATATGGAGTATCTGCTGGTCTCCACACTAACCTAACCTCACAAAAAAAAATCACTTGGTGATTCTTCGCTCACAGACTCGCTCACGTCATTGGAGCATCGTAGAAGGGTCGGAGACTTGTCTATCTTCGGTCGGTGCTCTTCTGAATTGTTATCAATATTTCCACCCTTGGTAATAACTACACGGATGACTCGGCGAGTACAGAATTCCCAACCCTTCGTTGTAAACTTGGAGATCTGTCGAACCTCTCTTGCTCAGGGATCTTTCCTCAATAAAATAGCTGAACTTTGGAACTCTTTTTCGAGGGAGGTTTTTCCTGAGGCTTACAAACCTAAAAATTCAAATTGAATCTCAATTCGTTTCTCCTTGATTCACTTGGTGTCCTTTGAACATTACAGGGCTTACCTTCCTTGTGAGTCTGCATATAAAAAAAATAAGAATGCTTTTTATATGCAGCGATGCGATATCCCACATCGTTTGGTTATGTTCTGCTGATGCATAAATTTTCCATAAAGTATGACAGCAAAACTCTCACATCTTCCATATCCGTGATGAATATTAAAATTCAAGTTGTTCGAGTAAACACAAAAAAGTTCGAACGCGGTTTTTCAGAGTTCCTCGAACAAGTAATTTTCCTCGTTAAACTGGAAGATTATTCTTTATGCATGTTGTTATCGCCATTCCAAGTTGGAATATGAGTTTGGCCTCAATTTCCAGATGTGCAATAATATAAAAAGTTTCCTGGTGTTTGAATCTACAGAAGCTTTTCAGATGCATTGCATATGGAAATGCGTGAAATTATTTTTCTCGGTTCTGTTAATATGCTCTTGAAATTGGATTTTAGAATTAAATGAAAAGTGACAATGCAAACCAAGCAATATTCGCTTTTTCCTATTAATGGTGGTGATTCATCTGATATTTTCGTCATTTCAGCTGTTCCTTGAGGTTTGAAGGATACGAAAAATGAAAGTGATATGTCCATGCTATGTTTCTAATTACATTATAGATGAAGTTTACGTTTGCAGTGTATGATCCACCGAAAACTACTCAGTATTTTTTCAATATATCACAATAGATCACGTAGAATGGCGATAAAGAGAAAACAAAGGATGTTGAAAGTTGTCAATTTTACTTCATATGCTCCATCATAACAATGAACATGGTTTGAAATATGAAATGATGATGTGCTTACTACTTCTTGAGCGTCTTCAGAATTTGCACATGAAGAAAATGGAACACAATTAGGTTGAATTAGATTTAAAAAACTCTGTTGTCCACTGCTGTTTCCACTGTGGAAGATATGATTCATTTCAGTAGCTTGATGAATATTTATTGCCAAATCATATATTTTTCTTGGCTTAGGGTTGACAGTAATGGGTTCCAGCATAACAGTCTATTAGCAAATCAGGCACTCAATGAATGAATTCCTGTGTCCATAAACTTGTTTTTTCTTATAATCGTAGATTGTTTTCGTTTCTAAGTGCAGATGCGGATTGAAACTGTTAATACTTTTGAAAAAAGACAAAAAATTACACCCTCTCTAAGCGCTATCGTGACACGTATTTTTCAATCACATCTCATGAATTTCGTAGATATATGGCACGGTATATTGAGAAAGTTCCTTTCTTTTGTTGCTTCAATGTATAAACGCTGAGATTGGAACCTTCGGTGTTAAAGTTGGCAAATGCTGGTAGAGATCAATTACCCTCACACCAAACTGATATCATTTGCACTCGAAGCGCGTTTCGCTAACAAGGATAAAATTCCTAGAGGAAAAAAACTGATACTCATAAAAAGTATCAGAAAGTGTATCACATGGCTTCTGTCTCCCGATTTTGATTGATATTGAAGTGGTTGAAAGTGCTGTGAAAATATTCAGATGCATTTCAATTCGAAGAGAAAAACACGCTGAACAAAATGTAATAGGATCTGTTACGTAAAAAATTACGAAAATAACGTAAATTGCAAAACGATCTGACAGAATCCAGTTTCTATACGAAATATCTCCAAAATAAAAATATATATAAAAACAGCAAGTGATAAACCACTATCCTGAGGTGATCAGAGCAGTACTAAAATTATTTTCAAAGGAACCATTTTCAGCGAATGAATAATTACACTGAAAGTGAAATGAACATTACACTAGAACAACAAAAGATTCTAATAAAAGAGCTAGAGGAGAAAATTATAGAACTTAATGAAAATTTAAATAAGACAAATATACACAAGAAAAACTGTATAATTCAAACAGATAAAACTGACAGATTTTCCCATTACAAACCAATAGAAATTATGTCGGCTGAAGATTCCAGGGCAAATCGAGAGGAGGACTCAATGAGCGCTTCCACACAAACCGGTCACGAAATATTGGTGAAAAATCGCATCGTCGAAGAAAACCGAGGAAAAGGAATTGAAAATATTGTGATTATTGCTGGAAATGATGGTAAAAACATGGCTCAATTTTTAAAACGTCAGTCCGAAGACAAGTACTCTGTACAGGCTATCCTAAAACCTAACTCAAGCAACTCTGAGCTGCTAAATACTGCACAAAATACTCGAAATCATCTCCAGAAAGATCTGATAATATTATGGCTCAACGATTACAATAATCTTGTGATAAACGATATTTGTGGGACTATGATCAAGTTACCTCGACTTTCACTAATCACACAACCATATGGATACGATCTGAGGAGTATCAACAGATCTATATATGAAAACAATCTGTACCTTGAAAGAAAATTCCATATCGCCAATAGATCACACCATGTTTTAGACTGCAATAATATAATTCGGAGACGAAACTATGGTAGAAACGGTTACTCACTCAATACAACCGCTAAGTGGTTTTTATGCAAGGCTCTTTTGAATCATATCAACCTTCTGGAATTGCAGCTACAGATGAGCGAAACACATTACCCCCTGATTCCTGTGCGTAATAGTTCCGTGAGAGAACAGGTGATTACGAATTCCACATTGTCACCAACTCTTTCTTCATTGGATATTTCTTCGTGTGAACTTGGAGGAGATACTGATGTTCAAAAAAATATGAATGCAAGCAAAGTTGAATCAGCTCGATAGTCACTGATGGAGGAACTTAAAGAAGCAGCGTATACCTCTGCCACCCGTCCATATCTTTTTTAGATCCAACAACAAAGATTGTGATAATGTGGGTTCATGCTTTCAAATATTCAAAGTGCTCGTATAACACTGAGGAATTGCATATATTATGTGCAAACAACAACTACCCTGACATTATCATGCTCACTGAGCATTGGTTGAATATGAATGAACATTTTCATATTCCCGACTATATCCTTGTTAATAAGTATTCTAGAACACATTCTAATCATGGAGGAACTCTAATCTTGATAAATAGCTCGATATTGAATACATTTTCGTTCAAGAGTTTCGATAAGTTAAATATGTTGTTAGAGGTGAAGGTTTTTGAGTTTTCTATTGTTCACTGCAAAACACATGATTTATTTGTTATATGTATTTATAGGGCCCCGAGTTCTGATGAGGCATTGTTCTTACATAGGTTAGAGAACTTGTTATCTGAACTACCTCCCCGTTCCCAAAGTGTAGTGGCAGGTGATTTTAATATAACTTTGCTGAAACTCATTCGCATAAACAGATGCTAGTAAATTTATTCATTTCCTTCAATTTGAACATGCAGATAGACTCGCCCACCCGGATTTCTCAATATAGTGCCACAATCATTGATTATTTCTGCAGTAATCTAAGTAATGTCACTGTACAGTAGTTCCAGCAGGTCTGTCAGACCAAGAAGCAATCATTTGTAGCGTGAGTTTAGAAAAAACTGTAGAAAAAAGGACTTTCACAAAATGAGGCAGACTATACAGTGCAAAAAATTTAAATAAATTTCGGGATTTATGCCAAATATCTGATTGGGAAAAATTTGGTGCAGATGATACTGCTTTCAATCAGTACCATAAACACTTGAGGAGCATCTTTGACAAAGCCTTTCCCTTACAGAAAATCATTTCGAAGAAAAACAAAAAGCCCTGGATAAGTAATGGTATCAAAATATCGATAGAAAACATGAAATCATTGCACACTATCCGCAAGTTCACAAACGAACCTTTCTTTTTCAATTATTACCTGAAGTATATATATATATATATATATATATATATATATATATATATATATATATATATATATATATATATATATATATATAGAGAGAGAGAGAGAGAGAGAAGGGTAGTCTTTCGACTGGACTAGTGAAAAAAAACGTCTAAATTTGGAGAATCCTCATGAAATGAAAATTAACCTTGGGGTTGCAGTCATAAATTGAGTTTGGCCTGATATAGTGAAACTCTTCATGGAATTGTCGAGCTTTCGAAAATCTTTATTTTCTTTTTCAAGACATCTGAAAAACAGTGTTTATTGTTACATAAAGCACTAAAACATGTTAAAATTGAACTTACTAATGTGAGATTAGATATAAAACAGCAGAAGAAAAATCCTTGTCCATCACAAACAGGAAAAACATTTCTTATCAGAAACATTCATAAAAACTAAACTGGAATAATAATAATAATAATACATTTATTTGCAGAAAACGGGAAGTAACATAAGGTTTGGTATTAGTGAAATTTGTTTGTGAATAAATGAACACTCGATAAGTGTATAACACTTGTTTCGAGAAGGAATAAAATCAATACAAGAGTATATAGTAAAAATATGAGTAAAAATGTCTACATATACAAATTAAATATTTTGTCTACACAAATAAAACATGGAAAACACATACACTTACTTACACTCGCATAAAAACACATAATATAGAGACATAGATACATTAATAATAAAAATAAATAAATACATGTTTATATAGTAAATTACCTAATTGAGGAAAACAAGAGGTTTGAATTTCAATTCACACAGGTGAGTCATCACAATTATTGTAGAGCTGGTCATATTATATTCGAGTAAAAGAGTAAAAGGACGAGAAAACAAAATTTTGAAAAAATTGAAACTGGTACGAAGTGTTTTGCTGATGCATGGATTTGAATTTTTATTTCTCTCCTTAAAGAGAATATGGATGTTCCATTATAGAAGTTGGATCAGATTTCAAAATCATTTAAAATGAATTTTCTTAGAGATTTCTTAAAGCGGTTCATTGGCTGTATTACTCTAATTGAGACAGGAATTCTATTATAAAATGTTGGTGCCAAGTACATGTATGATTTTTGTGTGGTGGTTTTCAACATCAATGGAGCAATATATAATTCTTTTCAACGGGTGTCATAGTTGTGTGCCGGAAGTTGAGCTTTGTCTTTAGACGTGTGATATTTGGTACATGACTGTAGGGAGAACAATTGCGAAAGATCAAGAATCTGTGTTTCGGAGTGAAGTGCTTGAGTGGGGTAGCGGTTATTTTTCCCAAGTATTAATTTTAGGAATCTGCGTTGTATAACTTCCAAAGGGTGAATATATGTTTTTGATGCCCCTCCCCAGACAGTTATTGAGTAACGAAGATGACTCTCAACTAGCGAGTAATAAATCGTTTTCAAATGTCTCAAAGGTAATATGTTTTTTATAACTTTAAATTTGTACAAAATTGTTCTAAGTTTCTTTATTATATACTGAGTATGTAGGTCCCATCTAAGATGGGGATCCATTACTACTCCTAAGTATTCCATTTCTGTTTCAGGTAGTATGCTGAAAATGTCTGCTCCAACTCTGACATCGATTCTATCAAAAGGTATTAGTGGAGTTGCAACTGAATGGTGAGTAATTGTTTTTTTCTATATTAAGACTCAATAACTTATGTTTCAGCCAGTTTATTAGTATGCTGAAATCATTTTCAATAGTTTGTTTCAGTGAGAGCCAGTTATCAGATTCATAAAAAATCGCTGTATCGTCAGCAAATCCGATAATACTCCCATAGCACTCTGGTGAAAATAATGCATTCACATATATTTAAAGAGAGTGGGTCCAAGAACTGAACCCTGTGGAACTCCGTATTCAATTTCCCTCACTGCACTAATTGTTTTGCCAACCTTCACTACTTGAGTTCTACCTTCCAAGTAACTCTGAAAGAGATCCAAGCAACCACCTCTTATTCCGATATCACCTAGTGTCTGCAGCAGAAGATTGTGACTTACACAATCAAATGCCTTTGACAGGTCAATGAATACACAAATGCAAGGCTTCGACTTGTTTAAGGAGTTTGTGATTCTTTGTGTGAGGGCTAAAATTGCATCTTCCGTAGATGTATTAGCCCTAAATCCAAACTGATTATCAGATAGAATATTGTATTTTTGTAGATATGAATCGAGTCGCAGTTTAATGATTTTTTCGAATATTTTAGATAGGTGTGTAACCAATGATATTGGTCTGTAGTTAGTAGCTATAGTAGTATCTCCCTTTTTATATAAGGGTGTTATAATGGACTTCTTAAAGGCCGAAGGGTAAACTCCTTTATTCACGCATCTATTCAATAGAACTGTAAGTGGTTCTAGAATGAAGGGTGCTATCAGTTTGATAGTTTCGGCCTTCAAATTATCCACACCAATACTCTTTTTGTTTTTGAGGGTATTAATTGCAGATTTTGTTTCTTCAACATTGATTGGTGCAAATACAATAGAGTTCACTATAGATTGTTTCGGCGGAATATAATTGGGTTTTTTTTTATTGATTCAGCAAGATTTTTTCCTATTTTTGCGAAGGTATCATTGAGTTCATTGGCTATATCTATTTCGTCCGTTAATATTTCACCTAGGTCATTTTTTATTTTTTTTATACTTTTTTTAGTCGGATTTGTTGTACTCATTTCATTTATTATGTTCCAAAGTTTTTTTGAGCTGTTTTTGTTAGTTTCTATTTGATTACTGTAGAAATCAAGTTTGCATTTTTGAATTAGCGTATTCGTTTTGTTTCTATATCTTTTGTAATCGTTATATAATTTTACGTTATTTGGGTTTTTTCGTGATTCAGCACTCATTTTGTTTTTTTCAGTTATTGATTTCAATAAACTTTTCGTCATCCATGGTGCTAGTTTGTCGTCGTACTTTCTCCTTAGTTTGCGTTGCTCCGTGCATTTTTTCTAGATTTTCCAAAATAATATCTACGAATTTACTCATTGCCTCGTCTGTATCTTCCATAGCAAGTAATGGATCCCAAGTAATCGCCAGAAATGTATCATTAATTTTTGATTCGTTGATTATTTTAACGATATTATCGCGATGTGTTATGGGTCTTTTACCTTCGAAAACAATTTGGAGAATCGTTGTATAATGGTCTGTAATATGGGTTTTCAGAAGAATAGGGATAATATTTTCACTCATATCAACATTTGATTTGAGAAAGATGTGGTCTATACATGATTTAGATTGCCCCGAAACTCTGGTAGGTATATTATTTATAGTCGATGTGTAACCGTATTCGCTGAAAGTGTTCAGATATTCCGAAGTTGATTTTTTAGTGGGCTCTAGTAAATTAATGTTAATGTCACCTATAAATATACCGATATCCTCTGGCTTGGTTTGGTGCTTATTAAGTAATTGTTCTAGTCCTTCGATAAATTCTTGCTCATTAGTGTTGGGTGATCTGTAAAATGCAGTGATATGAATTTTTTTTTTCAGATACAATTTTATATTGAGAGAGTTTATACCTCCAAACATTTCCTCTATATGATGTTCAAATTTTAGGCTGGATTTGATGTAGGCGACGACCCCATCATTTTGATTATAATGACTCTCATTATAGATTACATTGTATCCATTGATGCTGAATAAACCTAAATCATGTATTTCGTGTGTTTCACTGAGTATCAAGCAGTCTATGTCACAGTCAAGATCTTGTAATAGAGTTTTGAACTCGTCCAGGTTCTTTCTGATACTTCGGATATTCATATGGAGTATTTTGAAATAATAACTATTTTGATTAATCAGTAATATTTTGGAACATTCGTTTACTGTGTTCAGTCCAAATGTTTCAACATGTTCACTTTCGTGAGTATTGATCCATCACAATGTATCCAATAAACAATATAAATTTTGTTTCAGAGAAATGAAGTTATGGCCGAAAACATTAAGTGGTAGTACGAAACCAAGGCAAAATGTGGGCATTTAAAGTATTAATTTTTTGGTGTATGTATCACTAATAAAAATTGCCAAATAATGATAAAACTTAAAAATTCCTAATGATACTAAGAGCGAGTGCTTGTTGAACCTGATCTTAAATTCTTTATTCTGTCTTTATGTTGTGGAGGGACGGATGTCTTTGTTACCTTTTTATCACTTTCAGATTTCGATGGAGTTACTTCATCGTCTTTTCCTTGAGGGGTGTTTTTCAATGTTGCAACTTGTTCGATATTTCTTTCTGTTGGAATATTGCCTTCTTCTGATTGGATATTTCGAGAGTTTGGGGTTGGTGGAGCACTGTTTACTTCTCTTCTTGCAAAGTCGGTGTTTTCGTTCTCCTCAAGTTCCTCGACAGTGTACGCTCTGTTGTTGATATACAGCCTGTTTTCTTTAATATACGAGTTATCATAAGAATTTTGTCTCGCTTTATTTAAGTGGTGTCTCAGAGTTCTATTTTCGCACCTTTGCTTATATGTTAAATCGTTTGAAATTCCAACAATCGTCCCTTTTAATTTTTTGCACTTTTTGATCACCTCGAGTTTTTTCAAGTATGAGATGAATTCGACTTTAATGGGACCTTTATTCTTATTTCCCAATCTGTACAAATTATTCAAATTCGATACCTGTACATCAATGTCCAGTAATTTTTTAAGTTCTCTGCAAATGGCGGGTGCAGTTACTTCCTGATCGTCTCCCAGTCCAAATATGACGATATTATTTTTTCTAGCAGATATTTCTAACGCTTCGATTTTTTTATGGAGAATTGTATTTTCAATTTCGATGTTATTCACTCGATGGTTGAGTCCTTCTATTTTTGATAATAGTTTTGCTTCAGTTGCCTCAACAGCTGATTTAATTTCTTTACGATTTTTCACAATTTCTTCTCTCAATACTTTTATTACTTTTTCCCATTCATTTGCCATTCTGTGAATTTCTCAATCGAATTTTAACGTGTGTGGTCTTCTTTACTTTGATCAATACTAATTTGTTGTTATCAGACGATAAGGGGAGTGTCAAGGTCTTATTTATTATTGTGCTTTCATTGAGTTGTGTGCAGAAACAGTTTATCGTTTCAAATCTTACTATTTTTTTTCATCACATGATCAATCGATGGCTTATATTATACGATGCATTGAGTTCAGAATTTCTAATGTAATATTTCATATGTCAAAGTAGTAAAATCAGTGGAACTCACAGTAGCACCTTCATTCAGTTAGGCACACCACACACGAAATGGAAACCATGTCTCCGAAAATATCACTGGGAAGAAATGGAACCATTCATCCATATTACATTGCAGTGCACGAAATAATACATGTGCATAAGATTAACAGAACAATTTGGAAAGAAATTTTTCATTTTACATTTTTAAAATAACGACTTGTTGAGTGAACAGAGCACATGGCCCAGTGTGAGCACAGAGCATGGAACTGCAGGATAACCAGCACACAACAGAACCAAATGATGGTTGACAACGTCTTGTCACCTGTCAATAGCTCCACTATTCCGTGTCCAAAACCAGAGCATGTGTTCCATTCTCAGGGTCGGAGTTTATTAACTTTAAGTTACAAAAGGAAACATTTTTCGGTTAAGTTTGGGCAAGTTGTTTTCGATGATCAAAATTCAAAATGTAATTTTAAATAATACTGAGGTTAGCCATATCAGACCTCTTATTCATCGGATTGAGTTGTTTATTGATATAAACCATCTCCAAAAACTTTCTTTTATTGTAATTATCTTCAACTGCTAAAATTGTGGGGTTGCCAAAATTAATGATATGATTCCTGTTAATATTATGTTCAGCCAAAGCACAACTATTTTTCTTGAGATTACAGTCACTCTTGTGGGACGTGATGCGTCCAGAAAAGTTTCTACTGGTTCGTCCAATGTAAACTTCATCACATTCAAAGCAAGGGATTTTGTAAATGACATTAGATTGTTCAAATTTAGAAATGGTCTTTTTGTTTTTGTGTAGAGATTGCCAATAAGTTTCAAATTCTTTTTGGCTATTCTCAAATCATCTCATTTAAAAATGTTGGAAAGTCTTGGTGTAAGTTCCTGAATGTATGGGAGGGTTCTGTTTGAATGAACTCAGGGATATTCTGAAAGAAAATTCTTATCCTCTTAAATTCATCAATAAATTTTTATTCAACACTAATTCAAGTATGTCTCTCTCATCTTTCTCTAATAGTAATGGAATCAATAATCAAATCATTAATAATAATAATAATATCTCTCAAGTTGCAACAACATTTAAATACAGAACCCTCCCATACATTCAGGAACTTACACCAAGACTCTCCAACATTTTTAAATTAGATGATTTGAGAATAGCCAAAAAAAATTTGAAACTTATTGGCAATCTTTATACAAAAACACCACTTTCTAAATTTGAACAATCTAATGTCATTTACAAAATCCCTTGCTTTGAATGTGATAAAGTTTACATTGGACAAACCAGTAGAAACTTGTCTGGACGCATCACGTCCCACAAGAGTGACTGTAACCTCAAGAAAAATAGTTGTGCTTTGGCTGAACATGATATTAACACGAATCATATCATTAATTTTGGCAACCCCAAAATTTTAGCAGTTGAAGATAATTACAATAAAAGAAACTTTTTGGAGATGGTTTATATCAATAAACAACCCAATCCGATGAATAAGAGGTCTGATATAGCTAACCTCAGTTATTATTTATAATTACATTTTGAATTTTGATCATCGAAAACAACTTGCCCAAACTTAACCGAAAAATTTTTCCTTTTGTAACTTAAAGTTAATAAACTCCGACCCTGAGAATGGAACACATGCTCTGGTTCTGGACACGGAATAGTGGAGCTATTGACAGGTGACAAGACGTTGTCAACCATCATTTGGTTCTGTTGTGTGCTGGTTACCCTGCAGTTCCATGCTCTGTGCTCACACTGGGCCATGTGCTCTGTTCACTCAACAAGTCGTTATTTTAAAAATGTAAAATGAAAAATTTCTTTCCAAATTGTTCTGTTAATCTTATGCACATGTATTATTTCGTGCACTGCAATGTAATATGGATGAATGGTTCCATTTCTTCCCAGTGATATTTTCGGAGACATGGTTTCCAGTTTAGTTTTTATGAATGTTTCTGACAAGAAATGTTTTTTCTGTTTGTGATGTACAAGGATTTTTCTTCTGCTGTTTTATATCTAATCTCACATTAGTAAGTTCAATTTTAACATGTTTTAGTGCTTTATGTAACAATAAACACTGTTTTTCAGATGTCTTGAAAAAGAAAATAAAGATTTTCGAAAGCTCGACAATTTAATAAAGAGTTTCACTATATCAGGCCAAACTCAATTTATGACTGCAACCCCAAGGTTAATTTTCATTTCATGAGGATTCTCCAAATTCAAACGGTTTTATATATATATATATATATATATATATATATATATATATATATATATATATATATATATATATATATATATATATATATATATATATATGTATATATATATATATATCGTAAAGTAATCAGCAAGGCCAAAGAATTACACTACAGTGACCGATTGAGAGAAACAAACAATCAAAGCAAGGAGTGCTAGAGGGTGATTAATGAAAAAAGAGGCAAAAATAATTCTCATAGAAAAGTATCTATTGATCCCAATGAATTGAATTCATATTACTGCAGCATTGCACGTAAATTAACAGAAATTTTTCATCCAACTCATCAACCCTTGGAATATATGCATCACTGCAACACAAAAAATATGTTCTATCTAGCTGACTGCAGTTCAAGGGAACTCAATGAGACTATGAGTGATAATAATAATAAGGAATCATCCGGCATTGATGAGATTTCAGTGACCATCCTGCAAAACCTTCCCATATCGGCTCTGAATTCTTTGGTCACGCTGATAAACCACTCTTTCAGAATTGGAGTGTTTTTCTCCTTTCTGAAAACATCAATGGTGATCCCTTTACATAAGGAAGGAGATGGAAAGGACCATCAAATCACCGCCCCATATCTTTGATACCCAGTCTGGCAAAAATAATAGAAAAATTAGTAAAATCACGACTACAAAGTTTTCTATTAGCAATGAACAATTCGGGCTTCAACCCAACAAAGGTACAAATGATGCCTTATTTTCATTTATGGAAAAGGTTCATGAGGAAATCAACGCTGATGAATATGCTGCGGCGGTATTTTGCGACTTCACCAAGGCGTTCGATTGTGTCAAACATAATGTACTTCTTCAAAAACTTCCCTAATATGGCTTCAGAAATAAGAGCCTAGAGTGGATTCCATCCTATCTCAAGGATCAAACACAAGTAGTCCATTGTATTACTGAGTCATATAAGGGTTACATCGAGCATGGAGTACCACAGGGCTCGGTGCTCGGTCCATTGCTCTTTCTCCTTTACATCAACGACTTCAGTAAACTTGAAATCCAGGAATGCAGATGACACTACAATCTTGTGGCATGATAAATCTGAAGATGAACTATTTGACAAATTAGACCAAAATATGCGATCGATTAAAGAATGGTGTGATGCAAACTCTCTAGTAATCAATTTCAAAGAAACAAATATTGTAACAGTCTTCCTTATTTGAATATATCAAATGACTATATCAATAACAAAAGTTCTACAAGGTTCCTTGGCATTGATATAGATAACAAATGAAATTTGGACAACATATCGAAAGACTGTGTAATGAAGTCGCATCAGGTTGCTACGCTTTTAGGATTTTCTTCAATGAGCTAGGTCACGCTCCACATCCACATCTTAGGTATGGAATTGCCTTCTGGGGAGTTTGTAGTGAGCATCTACTCAAAAACGTTTTCGTTCTGCAGAAAAGAGCGTTAAGAGCGGAGATTCAGCAGTGCTGCTGACAATTTCCGATAGATGTCCATACTGTAAACATATCGTAATAAAAATTCAGAGATCGAGAAGACATCGTAGAAGTCAACCTAGCCAGTAGTTCTCGCTTTCTCGCTACTCACTAGTCACATCAGGTTTCAACAGGTGTCGCTCGAAAGAAGACAAATCTACATTATTCCATAACGCGAGATTTCTCCCACTATGTTCGTAAAATGCATATTAGTATAAAGTACAGGGTCGGCCTGGGTGCGGACTGTGTCCCGAAATGTCTGCATAGGGAAAACTGAATATGTTTTGGAGCTCCGCATTGAATTTTGTTACGAGCAATTTTGATTTTTTGTTATCAATTCTATTGATTATTTAATTCAAAACACTTACATTGTTTTATGATTTTTGTGATTATCAATTACTGAATAGAGCCTGATAAAACATTTCAATTTCTTCATTCAATTTAAATATGTAATTTGATTTCTCTACGAAGAGTAAGCAAGGTAGACAAAACATGCAGGGAAGAATTGTTGAAATCGCAAATATTGAAATTTTTTTCCTGTTATTACCAACTGAGTTTCGCAATGGAGTTCCACTGCAATAATCACCGTATATCTAAATTAAGGTAGTACCTTCATTTGGTCGAAATTTATAGAAAAGGCTGAAATACATATAACTGTTAGATTTAGTGATAACACGCATTTTTGCGAAATTTGAGCGAGATTGAGATTTTCGTTACCGAGATAATGAATTCAACATTTGCATGGGCTCTTATGGGAAATCGGAAAATTTGACGCAAAATTGCGTTTTTAGTAAAGAACGAATTTATAGACATGCGCAAAAAACCGATTATATTAAACTATAGCAAGATTGAAAATTTCGTGCGAATTTTGAATGCATTTCACCTTCTAGTTATTGAACTATGAGACAGAGAAGTTAACATAATCGCACTCGCCGCAGTGGCGAGCCGGACTATGTGTAGCAACGTCGCACGAGTTGCTCTGTCGAAATGGTTGTCAAGTGCTCGACGCAACAAACTTAAGTCCCGTCTCACGCGCAGCTATGCCAAAACTTTTTTCTTTATAATATGATATTTCATTGGAAATGGAAGGAAAATTATGAAATACTATTGGATACTATGAAAAATTATCGTGAATTATAAGAAATCACGATAATAAAAGAATGAATACAAAGAAATTATAAAGAATCACGAGAAACTTATAAATGATGGGGCATAATAAATTTATGACATTGATGAATGATGAATGAATTACAAGGATGGCGAACTTGGAAATTTGGGCGTAGTGATAAAAACAAATTATGTGAACATGTGCGGACGCACTGGGATGTAAACTCAAGGTAATATTTCTACAACGAAATTGATTGAAACCGATAGGAATTGCAAGAGTCCAATAAAGTGGAATTATACCGTTGAAAAAAGTATTTTTGTAGTAATGTAGAAAGATAATTCAACTTTTTCATTCAGCGATTTGCAATACAAAAATGTTTGGTACTTATATTTAGTTGCACATGGCTTTTACAAATACAAATATTTTTGGTACTTATATTTAGGTGCACATGACTTCTTACAAATACAAATATTTTTGGTACTCAATACATATATTTTTGGTACTAAATATAAATATTTTAAGTACTTATATTCAGGTACATATGGCTTCTTATCACAAGCAAGTTTTGAAAGTCTCTTTTCAAAGCGTTCTTATTGTCTATTCTTTGGAGTGTAAGAAACATTCGACGTCACATAGTTTTGATGTACTTGTACATATTAAGTCGTTAACCTTATTTGTATTACTATAATTTTTGAAACGATTGCAATCTGGTGCCATAACAAATAAAATTATTAGCAAGCACTTCACAAAATTATTTGGGCAATCATTTCTTGAAATGAAAATTTTCAGCGAAAAAACCAAATCAGGGATAAAGAAAAGAATTATGAAGTGCTCATTTCTTGAAATGATTAACAACATTGTCAAGACTTTTTTTCACTTTGATTATTCGCATTTGTCTATTTTCACCCCACAGCATTTCTCTAATGCCATTTTCTCCACTTTCTTGGTAAACGTTTTCGAGTTTTTCGTAAGTTATACCCGCTTCAGCAATTCTCTCAATCATTTTTTTCGAAATTTGACCACTCAAAGGCGACAGAGTTTTGGCTACAATTTTTCTTTTTCTACTTTTTAATCGTTATTGCATATCGTTGAAAAAGTTTGGTAATGTTTGAGTAACTGATCGGAGACAATCAATTTTTCGACAAGTTTCTCCAAAATATCAACATCAAAATCAGCGTCGTGAAAACGATCGGTGAAAACATTTTGGAGGAACTTTTCAGCTAATTGACCCAGTATTCGCAGCGGCATTTTTATTGTACTGATGACTGATCGGCAGCTATCACCGAACGAGATGAAAACGAAAACAAATCGCGGTCAGAGCTGTAACCACCAACACTAACACGTAGGCACACGCGTATTCATACAACTCAAGAGTCCACCCATTCCTCGCACAGCAGAGTATGCAGCGTTGCCGGATCTACGGCTCCATGTAAAAGCATAAGGACCGCGGTACACTCGGGCGGAAAAGTATACTCGCTGCCGCAGTGCAATAGCAGCGCTTCTTCACTCTCGAGAGGGCGAGAACTTTTGCGCCTGACAGTAGCGCTGGTACTACCTTAAATCGATATCTTATTTCATTTATAACAAACGAACTTGCCATGCCCAGGGGGTTTTCGGGATAGGAAAGAAACTTTTATTTTCAAATTTGTGTTCTTCAGATTTCCTCCTTGTATATTCTTTATCTTTATTTCTTTGGACTGAATGTATTTATGACGTATCAAAATTTAAAAGAGACTTTATGAAGGTGTATTCAATACAGAGCATGCGCTATAGAAATTGCAACTCCCGGTCAAAGGGTCGTGGGCCGGCTTTGATGTCGAAAACACCGAAACCTCACTAAGCATTTGCGCATCGTTGCCAAAGCTGCATTTTTACATAGGTACTTACTGTGATTTCATATTTAATTTATTTATAATTTTCATTCAATCTAGTCAATACAGTATTTGATTGAATTTATAGTAGTTTATAATAAAATTGAACCTAGATTGCATGGAAACAGATGATGCATTGTAATAACGTGTTTTTTTACTTTTTCTCATATGATACAAACTTTCTCCGAACCTTACTTTTCCGTATTCGGTATTTTTGTATTTCACTTGCAACAAATTTTATTTTGTGTTATCGCATAAATAATTCGTAAGTAGATCCTCAGATGTACATCGCCAAAAAAAGTTGAGTGTGACTGTGAAATGTGGGGTAACGGCAATATGATGGCGATATATCCCTGATGGTCAAAGCTGAGACATAGAAGCGACATATCAGATATGTTTGCTGGGCATGAATAAAGTGAGTATATAATATGAATGTAGGTTGGAATGTGAAATAAGCCACGGAGGTCACGGTGGACAGTTTGAAAATGGATTATATTTTGCATTTCACTCACTTCAAAAAAATGAAATAGAGTTCCTATTGAACGACACTTCCATTCCAAGGACTTCGAATTGCTGAAATACCTATCTATCATAAATCCTGACTTCATTTGTCGGTTGCAAAAAATAATTTGTCTCCAGTTTTTTTTCTTATATCTATCAATGATTATATTCTATCAGAAACTTTTTGGATGCTTAATTGGTGCAACTATGGACTATTATAGAAAGTTATTACGCTATAAGGTAGACACGATTAAATTTCCACAAAATTTATTGTCTTCGCGACATGTTTCGATACACTGTATCTTCATCAAGCGAATGTTTTTAAACACTAAATTATTCTTTGTTAAAAGCTCCTTAAATACATCAGGGTCTACTCTAATTATCTCTGATACCTAGAATAATACAACTTGACGGATGATGATTCCTAAACTTATTACCTGATGCTAATAACTGATACTGATTCCTAGAATTACACTGATAATGATTATGATATCGGAACCATAGTTACTTATTATCCAAGAAGTGTACCTCACTTTGAGGACCCAGGACAATAATTATAGAATCTTAACTTATTCAGGACCTGCTACGGAAAAAGTAGCTTCATTTTTGCATAAACGAAATTTAAAAGTAGCATATAGAACAGATAACACGTTGGGAAGGTTCATCAAGAATAACAAAGATAAAACAATAAAAGATGAAAAATCGGGAGTTTATAAATTGACCAGACAGGTAGACCATTCAAAAGCCGCATACGTGAACATCGTATGAATTATGAAAAGAAATCATTTCATTCATCATATGCCAATCACATTTTGGAGGAAGGCCATGACTTCGATAAAAATTTCGAAATTCTGCATGTTGAAAATAAAGGCATTAGACTTAATTATTTAGAATTTTTGGAAATCAATAATTTGAAAAATTCAAATTGTTTGCCAAATGATCAATTGGATCTCAATAGTTCCCCTTTGTTGAACTTATTCAATTAATAAGTAACTATGGTCCGATATCATAATCATTATCAGTGTAATTCTAGGAATCAGTATCAGTTATTAGCATCAGGTAATAAGTTTAGGAATCATCATCAGTCAAGTTGTATTATTCTAGGTATCAGAGATAATTAGAGTAGAGCCTGATCTATTTAAGGAGCTTTTGACAAAGAATAATTTAGTGTTTAGAAACATTCGCTTGATAAAGATACAGTGTATCGAAACATGTCGCGAAGACAATAAATTTTGTGGAAATTTAATCGTGTCTACCTTATAGCGTAATAACTATGGATTTTCATCAAGTAAAGGCCACCTCAATCCAAAATATTATAGAAAGTGTTTGGGCATTGTTACTAAATAGAATATAAGAAAAATATATCGGGCCTTGTTTGGAAATTCTTTTTATTTTTATTAAAAAAATATCAATGTTTGTAACACAATATTATCGAATTAATTTCAAAAACTAACATTTCAAATTTCAAAATAGGCATTTGTATTTCCCAAAATATAAAATGTATTTCGTAATGCATCATTCGAATTTCAAAATTGGAAAATCACATGCAAACGTTAGAATATTTACATTCATCCTGACGTAACGCTTCTGGTCCTGCCATATATCACTCATTAGTTTGTAGTAGTATGGCAGGAATTTCAAATTTTCTACTTTAGACATGGCTGTGATATGCAATTGAAACAGGTATATATATATATATATATATATATATATATATATATATATATATATATATATATATATATATATATATATATATATATATATATATATATATATATATATATATATATATATATATATATATATATATATTACTGGAACACTCCGTACATAGAAAATGACCTTGTGATACAGCCATACGACAGTTTGCCAATATCAAGTTACGCGAAATAATAATAAAACAAGTTTTGTTTTTAACTTATATATTCATTTTTTTTAAGAATAAATGGCCATAGATTATCAAACAAGTGGTGGATCCAAAAACCCCCTTTGGCCAGTAAATCGCCTGCGCACAGGGCCCGAAATTATCGTAAACCGGCACTGACACTTAGTGTACATGAGATGACTTGTAGTCGTCACAATTACAGTTATTACAGTCAACTGTAGTTTGTCCTTGTCATCTTCTAGCCACCATCCAAATTGCTACCTACTGAGTCGCCATCTTCGAGCCAAAGGCTGAACTAATATCATGCTAGATTTTGATACATTCATCCTTGACGCCGAGGAGATTTAGCAAAATCATGCATTTTTTCACATTCTTCCGGGTTTCTTCCGAATGGTTGCATTTTGGAAGTTGATATTCAGACAGGGTATAGTCCAATATAGTAGGAAGGACATTTTAAAATATTATCACAATCTGTGACAAAAAAAATTTCATTGTTTACATTTTTTGATCGTCAACAGCTTTCTTCAACAAACGAATTTCAAATCCAAAATGGTGTTAGTACCTTAATTCAACTTTCGTCTTTACGAAAATATCATAGTTTTTGCTATCGGACTTACCGTTCGGCAGAAACCCGTTCAGCAATAGAGGTATGTTTACGGCATTTTGTGAATCCCCCCTCTTAAGATACATGTGTCGAGTTAGACCCAGAGTTTCATGCAGAGATTTATTTACAGAACAAAGAATCTCAACAGTTGTCTACCTTTTCATTATGGAAACATAGTCTCTTATACACAAAAATGAACACAATTTTAATTTAGCAAATTCTCAGCACTGTACTCGACATTCTATTAAGTTACCTAGGCCAACTAGCACATTGGTGAAAGATTGAAATTATAATGACATCAAAATGTATAATCACCTGCCTAACAACATTAGAGAACTATCGGTTTTGAAAAGGTTCAGAGGTGGAATCAAAGCTTTTTTTATTCATAGACCTTTTTACGATGTTGAAGAGTATTTCTCAACAGCCTTTTAATTGAATATTGATAAAGGAAACACGAAGTCATCTCCATTTTGTGGAGATGACTTCGTGTTTCCTTTTTCAATAAAATTGGTCTTCCACTTTGAGTATGGACTACTACCTTCGTATTTTCAATTGAATATTCATAGCAACTGTTTCAGTTTATGACATGGATTTATATCTAATACTGTTGTATATTACACTGAACGTGACGTTTGCTTTGACAGACCCCTTCCTTAATGTGGGGTGCTATTTTTTATTTTACTTTATATACTTTTTATGTGACGTAACACTTTGTATTTTATCCTGTATTTTCATCTACATATTTTCATCTATATATGTATATATGTGTATTGTGTAGAGTATGATGTAGTGATTTGTTTGTCTTACTTTGTGAAGTAATGATATATTCATTTATTTATACTACCTATGCTTTGTCGATGAGAATGTTATTCTTCAGACAATAGAGTATATCTTGATTGATTGATTGACTGGATCTGAGGAAAAGAGTTTGCTATTCACATACTTTAAAATCTCTTGTGGTTCAGAAACTACCTGTTAAATTTTTTTTTGGTCCGATATGGACTTTGTCTGTTAACTACTAATTATTATTCTAATGAGTTGATGATAAACTGAAAATCACCATTCTTTACATTTCACTATTCAGTCTCTCGAATAAATCGAGTAGCCTTGTGTTATGCACATCCTAAATCAGTCCTATATTCTGTGAACGTTCTCCAGAGCGTGGACACTGGACTTTTTATCCTTCCGTATCCCATGTGTGTATAATGTTCTTTATAACGGGTTTTAATAGTTCGCGGCTCTGGCCAATGTATTCATTGTTTCAATATAGACAACTGATTTCGTAAATTCCAATGTCTGTATTCTCATTTATCATTTGAATTCGAAGGAGCTGTTGTGATTGAGAGCAAGTTTTACGCAACCTTAATATTCAGTTCATCGAATATCTGTTCAAGACCTCTAGTCTAGCTAATCTTCTCAAAGAAACGCGCGTCAAATGCAAATAATATCAGTTCGATGGTCTGATGTATAAAATATGGCGCAGGATTCGGTATGATCAGGAGTGAAGGACGAAAAATTCACAATTTTCTTTGTATATTCCAAATATGGAGAATAATATTTGAATGTGAGTCAGGTTCAGGATGGGGGGGGGGATAGATGGGGTATTTCATTTCGTTTCTTTGTGATTATTCAATATTCGGTATGGTCTGTAGAATGGCAGAAAATTATAGTAGATAGTAGAAGACACGGTAGAAGATGTAATGTATAATGTGTTGATTCCTTTCATCAGTTCCATTGGATAACTGCCATATCGATCAGCTTGTTCTGTTACAAGTTTGGATTATTTCTCCTTCATTCATAGGGATATATTACCAGCAGATATTTTGCATTCATTACTTTTTTAAATCAAAAGTCGCAGACACAAGAGATATTCCAATTTTATGAAGTCTGGTCCAGTTTCAATCTTTCGTACTAGTGGAAGACAGGTGAAATAGAAAGAAGACCCTCGCCGGTGTTCCCGCCACACAGCAAAGTCCCCAAGTGTTTTCATTGTCCCCCTTCCTTGTCCCCGTTACTCTCATGAAACCCTTTCTGACTTTTCTCTTCCATGAAAGGGAACAAGAAATAGCTTCGAAGCCATATATATATATATATATATATATATATATATATATATATATATATATATATATATATATATATATATATATATATATATGCTGGCTGGAACTTCCGGTTGATCCGCGTCTGGAAATATTTACTTGTCTACGTTTCGACTCCCATTTCGGAGCCATTTTCAAGACTGAGTGACCTTGCGTCTAGGTCTGAGTTGTCTCACTGGCTGGCTATCATCACTGGAGTATGCCAGTGATGATAGCCAGCCAGTGAGACAACTCAGACCTAGACGCAAGGTCACTCAGTCTTGAAAATGGCTCCGAAATGGGAGCCGAAACGTAGACAAGTAAATCTTTCCAGACGCGGATCAACCGGAAGTTCCAGCCAGCATATATATATGTATACATATATACATACATATATGTCACATTTCCTCTTAAAAATGTCTCCAAAATCGGAGCCGAAACGTCGAGAACAAAACTCCAGACGCGGTTCAACCCGAACTCAACAACAACAACAACATATATTTGTATATATATATATATATATATATATATGTTGACTTCACGCTGATGTCTCAATCTGCCCATTCCCCAGGTTCCGTCACGAGTTCTTTCTAAGGTCTCAATCTGCCTACTCCTTAGATCGAACTGAGGTATCGAGGGATGTTGGGTGATATTTATAGCAGCGGGTGCTGCTATAGCACCGTCGGATGTCTTGGTTGGGACTTGGCATCTGGAAATTAGGGGTTTCCATGCAGTTGGAAGTCTGTGACCGTCGTCACGTTCATTTAAGCAGGAAGGTCGCTTCTCGATTTCGATGGCCCTTCGAATTATGCGAGCTTGTAGTGTTTGCCCCCTTGCCCCCTGTGACAACACCTGAGGAGTCGCAGATTGAGACCTCAGCGTGAAGTCACATTTACTCTAGAAAATGGCTCCAAAATCGGAGCCGAAACGCCGAGAACAAAACTCCAGACGCGGTTCAACCCGAACTCAACAACAACATACAACTGACCGCGGAAACCCATTCCAATATATATATATATATATATATATATATATATATATATATATATATATATATATATTATCCGTTCTCATGACAAATTGGAATCCTTTCCCCAATACATAACTGCAATATTTGAAATGCCTTTCCATGGCAGCATTGATTATCCATTCTAATGACGAAGTGGAATCCTTTCCCCAATACATAACTGCAGTATTTGGAAAGCCTTTCCATGGCAGCTCTCAGTGTGCTGCGAAATGTCTATCCGTTCGGGAAGAACGAGGAATTCTACACTGATATTTGAAATGAGTTCAGAACGTGATATCACAGACAATAATTTTTTCTTGAAATTGCAACCAAGCAATCGTTCATCATGGATACAGAAAGAGATATATACCTGTTTAACGTCGGAAAGACGATTTGCTTCTACCGCGTACTTTGAGAGAAATATGTTTTTCATATGGTGATGCTATCACTGAAGGATTTCTCCAGCAAGAAAGCACAGACTGTCCTCGACACGGAGGAATGTAGTCCATACAATTGAAAAATTGGACATGATGCAATCTGTTTTAGATTCACCTGTTTGTCATTCAGGAGCGCCTCCTCGCCATCGACGACATGGTGGTCTTAATCGGAAAGTACCAAAGAATGCTCTACAGAATCTGCTACTGTGCATGAGAGATAGAGAATGGACACCCATCTGCTTCAGAAACACCATCCATGAAATTTTCTATGACTATCGGTATTGTTAACACAAAGTAGATGCGTAGCTAGAGCGATCGAGAGTTCCGAAGGCAGCAGCAGGAATCATAGTGGAAGACTTCCGCATGCAAGTGTATAATATCATGTCCTGGAATATTTGTAAGGGCACGGCCCAGCTCTTCAGGTTGCCTGACAGGCATTCGATATCTGTACTCGAGCAGCACGGTTAGTATTTGAATGGGTGACCTCATGCAGGAAAAGACCATGTCGAAAGCCAATACAACTGCAGCAAAATAGCATATCATAGCTCGCATGCAATATATCAATGAGCACAAGACACCTTTATTGAGGATATAGCGTCCTTCGGAAGGGACGTAAGGCCGGCGGTCCCGAGTTCATGGATGCTGGGCTCGTGAAAGATCCCTACCACTGCCACAGTGGGCTCGCGAAGCAAATTTTTGGCCAAAAAGGACTCGATGTGAAGTGCTCCCATTGCGAGTAAATTTGGTATGAAAATGAAGTGAACATTCTAGTAGGCCCGGAATTGAAAGAAACAGAAAACAAAATATTGTTTGACATTAGTTAAGAATGCTTCATTCTATAGTTGTATATTCGAGGTTTGCGAAGTGAATTTTAATCGATATTTCGATAAAGTTTCAGAGCATTCTTCACTTGTTTCATTATTAGAGTGAAATGAGTTTTACATGAAATCAAGACATGAAGGTGAGCACATTCCAAAAATATTCATCTTAAGGAAATTAAGTGAATGACTTTTGGACAGTGGCACATTTATTCTGGAAATGTAGGAACTTGAAAGATATGTATTAATTTTGATTATGTTAGAGTAAAAATTTATCTTCTCCACCAACCTCCACTTAGAGATAGACATATTTTGAAAATATGACTTCCAGCATTACTTATTGTGGAAAAACTATCTGCATTCATTTGCATTTACTCTCGAGCATGTCGTTATAGAACTGGATACATTCCACAGCATTGCTATCAATTGCTACATATACATAAGACAGAGTTCGCTTTGAATGCTGTTTTTGGACTACCATTCTGAAGGGTGTTCATGACATAAGTCAGATCAACTTCCTGTCCGAGAACGCTTCAGATTTTGTCATGTCATAGCTCTTTCGCTTGGTTTTCGCTCAATTTTATCGTTTTTCATTGACAGCAAAAAGTATTTGAAAAAGAAATAATATATTTTGGGTTATCTTTTGTAGGTTGTTTTATGTCTAACAACGATAAAGATTTTCTAACCTAAAAAACTGCCTGCCACGTTCATCACGTGATTTGGGACTATCTCAACTTTATTATAAACGAACGACCCCAATTTTAGCCGAGTCGACCTTGACCTGAAATTCAAGTGAGAATTTTGAGCTAGGGTGTGGCTTTATTTTTATTATTTTTAGCTCTACTACTCCAAGAAACTAAAATATTCATTTTTAGGGATAATTATCAACTTGATGTATGCAGGTGCACTTTCAACAATTTTAATTTTGAGCAGTTATTATATAAATATGAGTTAGTTATGCCTCAATTAGTTTTGGTCAATAATTTTCTTCCTGAGCCCACGATTAGTCAAAACGAATAATGATGGATTATTGAGATTACGGATAACTCTGGTCGTACATGGAATCTCTAGATAAATATGAACTCTGCACGGTCGACTTTAACCCGAATTGGATGTTTTTGAAGAAATGTTTCGCTATATTGGATCGGTCATTTTATTTTTCTACATTTTGACTTCAAATTCACAATCATCTTCTCCGGTATACCCCGAGTACATATTTTTACCCCAATTGAATGTTTTTGAGAAAATTTTTTGCTATATTGTATCAACCATTTTGTTTTTCTACATTTTGACTTCGAATTCGTAATCATCGTTCCCGGAATACCCTGAGTACAGACTTTTACCCGAATTGAATACGTTTTAAAGAAAATTTCCGCCATAATGGATGGGCCACTTTGTTTTTCTATATTTTTACTTCGAATCCGTGATCAGCGACCCCGATATACTCCGCGTACATACTTTTACTCGAATTGAATACTTTTTGAAGGAGTTTTCCGCCATATTGGATCGGCCATTTTGTTTTTTAAAATTTTCATTTCGAATTCGTAATCAGCGACCCCGATATACTCCAAGTACAGACTTTCACTCGAATTGAATACTTTTTGAAGGAGTTTTCCGCCATATTGGATCTGCCATTTTGATTTCATACATTTTGACTTCGATTTCGTTATCAGCGACTCAGAAAACTCAAGGGTACAGACTTTCACCCGAATTGAAAACGTTTTTGACTTCTGGCCAGTTTTTCGGAGTTTGGGACCACTGTGGGGCACTGGTTGGAATATCAGTGGGTTCGGCAGAATTTCTGTTTGCTCACCGGCGTAGGTGATTGGACCTGGCAGAGAAAAAAGGCCGAAGTTTTATAAAGAATTGAAAACAAATATCTGTAAGATTAGCATATCTCAGCGGTGCGAAAAAATGTCATGTCACATGGTCCTTCAGTTGGCTGAAACCGTACCTCATTTGTTTCTGTAAACGTTCACGACTTATTCAATGATTGAGCTATCATACGTTGAAATATTTTCACATTAAATATAGCCAATAATTGTTTTCTCTCAATCCTCGCACACAGAACTGATGCACCCGCACGAGAACGTGCCGTTTGTTACTGTATTTTTCTCTCTCCCCTTGGAAGGTGAAAACTTAGTATTTTGAAAAATAATACATATGAAGAATAGTATGTTCTTTGAAATAAACATATTCAGGCCCCTGGGACCTCCACAAAAGCCTTCAAATAGAGGCAGAAACGTCAGATCCGGGTGACTCTTTTCTCATAATTTCAACGAGTCTGATATACACTATAACAATTAGTAACGTTCATTTCATTATCAGTGGTGACACTTGAGACTAAACAATTTTTAGTAATTTTTTATCAAAATTTGGCTGTAACTTTTTTTCCACCAATTTCAATGAAAAAAAAAAAAATTCCATGGGATTCAATCAACTAATTCTGAAAAGTTAAGTCTCAGGCACTTGGCATAAAAAAGCATTTTAAGTAAAATTCAATGAAAAATTGTTTTTTTGTCATGCCCGAAATTTCATGTAATATTATTTCATCCCTTCTTGAAACTTTTATAAAAACACTTCGTGCATATTATTCGCATTTTCACATTCTTCAAGAGATTTGAATGGAATATTTTTTGTTTTCATATATTTTTTGACTCCATATTGGTCCATTGATTTGGAGAGAGAGATAGACTGAAAATCACTTCAAAACATACTCTTTTTCTAAAAAAATAATGTTCCCAAATATTCATATCATATATTTTTCAATTATATAATGAAGGATGGAGGAGTTCTATATAATTCATGTCATGGATTTCATGACTGATAACTATTCTCAATATCCCAAGCTCTCGAAGAACTAAGCAGATATCCTAGAACTTTTCGAAAAATTTCTCTGGACACAAAAAACATGGACATGACACACACGTTGGTTCAGTTGAGATTGCTTGAAGCTGTTTCAGTGAAACACTTTCGAGATATAGTTTCAATGTAACGAAAAATCACTGATGATATAAATGGATCTACTCTCTCTATAGATATTGGTCTGCACAGAGTTTCATCTTCAGGTACGATTCCAAGTGAATATCAGTATGAATATTGATCGATAGCTACACTGAACATGTTAAATAAAAAATAGTTATTGTTGTAGTTAATGTGGAAATCTTTCAAATTGCAAAATAGCTTCACTTTTGAGAATGAGTCGATTGAATACGAGTTTATCCTATGGAGAATGGCAATTAAAATGTTTCTTTTTTTTTCAATATTATTGATTATGAAGAAAGATTATGGAACGTGAAAAATACTAAATTGTCACCTTCAAAAGGAGAAAGAGGGGATGGAAAAAAATAACAGTATGTATGTGTATCAATTTTCTGTGAAAATTCATAAAAAACTGTTATTTTTTTTATTCAATGTGAAAATTGTCGAGTTCCACCACTAATAATGAAATGTACGTTACTAATTGTTATAGTGTATATCAGCCTCGTCGAAATGATGAAATTACACCACATCGGACATCAGGGTATTCTGTCATTTTTTTCGGATTCAAAATGTAATAAAAATTTTGAAGGCCTTCATAGATGCCCGGAGGCCCAAAAATTTTTATTTCGAAGACCATATTGACTTCTTCATACGGGAAGTTCGCCATTATTTTTGGATTCCAAGAGAGGGAAAGACTCAATGGCATTTCGACCGTCTCAAGCCAGGATACCCGTTTCTCTGCAGTTTCGAATATTTCTCGTCGTGTCGTGTCATCAGCTCCTTTACCGGTGTACATCAATCAGTTTCTCACCTCCATTCCTCTCGGCGTGGAGATAATGTAGTTGAAATACCGTTTTGATGTATATGCGAGTCACCGACGCTACGTGAACTTCATAAGCGTAGCATTAGAAACGAATGGGACCGTAAAGCAAACTTCATAAACAAAATAGCTCTCGTTCCGTTTCTTGCTGATGCACACGCTGCGATCATTTGTTTCATATCTGGAATTCCGCACAGGGAAAGAACGCTCACTAGGCATTCGGTTGTCTGTCGGCGGTATGTTTTATGAGGTTCCATGCAGTTTTGATGGGTAATAAGTATCATTCCGTTTCCGAAATATGAACTTCCTCACGTGTATCTGAAAGCTCTACAGTTTATTGTTGCTTTCAGACATGCAGAATACCTCCCGGTTAAAATATGGAATGGGATTTGTGGCAGGTGTGTTGGGAATTTTGTTACGGGTGTCTTTGTCAGGATGAGGAAAAAACATAATTTTCATTGGGTACAGTGTCTCAAGTTCATGTATTTTTTTCGTGACTGATGTGTGCATAGAGACCACTGAATCAAGATACAGAGTGATCTGTGAGCTCCATACATTTCCTGATAAAAGCTCTCGAAGAGCATCACTGAGCTTGAACCTTCTTCCAATGAGCACTTCCGAATTCGAATCAATTGGTCAAAGTAGACGTTCATTGAAAAACAACTGGTTTCCCATCAAATACCACGGAAGTTCTGGGAGCAAGAAATTTCACGGATATAATTCATGTGTATATTTTTGATCAGAATTGATATCCATTCGATCAGTGAAGAGTGGATTATAATCGATGTTTCGAACACATCTGATCGATAGTCGAATGAAATTCAACCAATCAAAAACTGTTTCGTTCTTGTCGTTGTGAGAGAATGCTGATTAACCGTCAGTGATTTTTCAGTGTTACGGAGTATTTTGCAATAATCTCCTGAATAACTTGAAGGCTAGTCGAAATCATTTGAATGGATTGACTCCATTTATCATTTCTGAAATGAACTGAAAGAAGCAATCATCTCCTCGGATTTTCCACCAAAATAGTTCGGAATAAGTTGAAGTAGAACTAATGAAATGTTACAAGGCTCACGTGATTCCACTTGAAGTGGATTATTCAAGAGAATAATCTAGTATAATTTCACTCTGAGAAAAGTTCATAAAACCATGACTTATGTTTTTCAAGCTTCCCTAAGCAGAAATTTCGATTATTTATGCTTGATGGAGATAGAGCAAAAAATATATGTCTTGCGGTTTGGTAGATGATTTTTGAAGTGAAAGTGTATCAGTAATTTATCTTATTGAATTTTGGTCTATTCATATTTCATGAAGCTCGAATGAAATTCTACATTTGAATTTGTGATTTAATGAGTAACAAATTCATTAGTATACATTTTTTCCAAGTTGCATGATTTACATTAAAACATTTCTGAAATATTTGCAGTGTCGTTTGCGACAAGGCAGGAAATCACTTCCCGGACCCACTGAACAGGCGGACGTGCTAACCACTACACTAGTTACAAAAAGTACGATTCTTGTTGAATCGAAAGTTTTGGAAGAGTCAATCATAGATGCACTCGTTTATATTCTATCATCGAGATCCATCTATGAGAATGGGTTTCAAAAAAGGGTTTTCCGCTATAGAAGCTGAAACTGTGCGGGCTGAAAGATAATTCTTACATTTTGACACGTGATCTCCAATATGATAGCTATAGCAACTCCATTGCCAACTGATTAATACACAGTTCTTTCAATTTGCTTGTGAAATTACCATATTAAACTGGAGTTCGAATGTTGGTAGATTCGTCCAATTAAATATAGCAAACTTGAAGGAATATTGGTTATTCAACATAGGAATAGGATGCTGTGTCTCGATTGTATTTCTGCATTATAGAAGTCTTTCAGAACTTGAACCTCGGACAATCACCGAAGTAGAAATACTTCTGTATTTACTATCTTGGTAATATTATGTATGTGACTTTTCCGGTCAATGATATATTAGTGATTGTCATGACTATAAACTCAATGCTATCATTCTGAATGATCTAAGTGTTATTATTCTTCATACTGAACGGCAGCATCAATTCCAGATCGAAGTGGATCCTATTCAGATATCTATATTTTATTGCATCGAGATATAATAGAGAATGTGGTGCAACTGCTTGCGTCTAATGGGGATACGTGGGCTGCATTCAAATTCTCTAATTCTATTGAAATTGCCCAAATTAATACGTGTTTACGTTGGCAATTCTGCCAGACAGTGGCCTGCTCAGGAAAAATTGGCAATATCGTTCTTGAATTGCTGATCAGAACTATTTTAATACATCGACGGTGGCTGAAGGGTCGACAAAGAATCACGACCAATTTTATTGCAGCATTTGTTAGTTGGGATATAGGAACAGATAGAAATTCGGCGCTTTACATGAAAAGAAGAATGAAATGCACAAAAGGAGAATATCTAAAAAAGGTCTTCTCGATATATCCAATCTTGATGAATAATTTTCCAGTTCCGTCTATTTCTGAGATAGTTTTTCACCAGGTTATACTAATTTTAAATTCAATAGACAATGGGATTTCAACCCACTACCTTTCGAGTGAAAGTGTAATATTTTGTTTCAGTACGTTAAAGCGCTCAGTCCAATTCGATGATACACGGTTAACAGAAGACGCGAACTGTTTCACGCCAGAAAACGTACAGCAAAAGGAAAGACAATAATATATTTATGGGGCTTTCGGAGAGAACGTGAAAGGTGAATTAACATTGGCGAGAACTGTCGGATCCCATGAAAAACGAGAGAGAGAAGTGATTAAGATCAGAATCAGCAACGTGTTTCTTTTATTTTGATGGATTAACTTTCATGTTTCCCTCTTCCGCTGCTGACTGTGGCAGCTGTGTCGCCGAGACTTGATTCATTCCGAGGAAATATTGGGTTCATAAGCTGAGGGAGGAAATGAGATTACGCAAAATAATTAGTTTTACTTGTCGCGTTGTTTCTCAATTTGCTGGATGAAAAAATGCAATCATATTCAGTGCAGTGGTTGTTTTCTAGAAACTGATCCAACTTTGATATTTGGTGGTATTTTCAGTTTGCTGTACTTGACGTGAAAGTATTGGTTGATTTATTTTTCAAAGTTTGTCATTTACATAAAAATAAACTTCTTTCATGCATTTCTATTTTCTGCCGTCATTTCTGAATCATTTTTGTGATCTCGCTAGTGTAGAGGTTAGCATATTCGCCTTTCAGCGGAAGACCGGGGTTCGGTTCCCCGCCGAGCCACCGAGCTGGGTAACCGCAGGTTGAAAGGTAAGGCCTCGTTGATCCATTGCTCGCATAAGTTTCGACTTCTGAGGGTTGACGTTCGTCAGCTGGTTAACGAAAACGAACAAAAAATTCGGTAAACCTGCATTTTCTCCAATCACTCTTCCATATTTTTGTTTCGGCAAACATCTCCAATCGAACTTGAAAAACTTGTAAAAAACGTCAAACTGACAAGCAATCAATAAACTCTATTTTTGCGAAATTTCGTGGAGTGAACATTAATGAAATAATGATAAAACTATATCAACTATCGAGATTAGAATTGAATTGAGAGAAAATTTCAGCTAACGTTACTTTACGAGATGACGCTATTCTTTTCCTGCAGAAATCGCCTTCGTCATATCAATATTTTCTTGATGGTTCGTTTTATCTACTCATAGTAGGATGCAACACCTGACCATTGGAATATTTACATTTACATCGGCGATTCCTGTCAAGTGAATCGTGATGATTTTATATCCCCACATTATAGGCAATGATTTCCACCAATCACAGAGATCAAAATACTTGGTTACCAGGAACAACCTTGTAGAAGCGTCACAATTCTGATTTGTATAACGAGTTATGAAAAATTTTCGAGAGAAAATTTTCAAAAATTAACGATTTTGGTAAATTATCTTTGAAAGAAACGAAAATTGATCGAAAAAATCGTATGATTACAATAATTGTAATATCTCGATTTTTGAGATTTTTTTGTGGATTTTTTTTATGATAATAATAAAGAACAAAAGGAATGGAGTGAATACTGAAAAAGACGAATGATAATGGAATAAGTTTCATGGAAGACTTCATGAGTAAATCATGAATTCATAAAAAATTATCTTGTTCTGATTTCAAAATATAGTTACAAACTATGAGGTTACCTAATTCATTTTCTTCATTCTTAGTATTCTGGTAATTAATAATGAAGACCATTTCTTTGAAAATTCTCTTGTAATGATAATTTTCTTACACAAGACTTTGGTTTGGTGAAGATTCATTCTTTCTTTGTTTCTCACTGAATGATAAGCCAGAGCATCACTGATTTTGTTGCAGTTTCAGTCGCTCTTTTAAGAAGTTATGGGGCCTGAAGAGTTTCTGGACATTTGTCAGAAGTGCTATTACAATTCTGGGAATTTGGATTTGGTTCTCATGAAAATTTCAAAAACAGTCTTGATGCACTTCTTACTAAATTTGACATTTTCATTTTCGAAAACATTGAGTAATTTGGTAGTTGAATCTTCTCTGTATGGCGAACAATAGATAAAAGAAGGTGAACCGAAAAGTATTTTATCTCGGTCCCGAGTCATTCTTCGTATTCAACAACACGTGAGAGAAAACCCAATCCAGTGGGAATCTCCGAAAGAAATGAATGTAATTCAATCCCATGATGATTACACAGATTTGGGGATTCAGCGTATGGGACTATAATTTCATTGGTGTGATTTGCTTCAAGTAGTGAATATCTATGTCATGTGTATGAGTTCTCCATCGACTGTATTATCTTGATTGGAACATGTGGAAGTACCCTGATGCCCCATCAGGAGTAGTTATTTTTCACATCATTTGATTCAGAAACATACGCCCAAATAATTTTGCAATGCATATTTATATTTGGAAATTTGAAAACAGCACGTCATGCATTTTGATTACTCTATCTCAGACAGATTGAGAAAATCTATTTCACCCTTATCATGCAACTCAGTTGTAAGGAATGAGAATGAATGAACATCTGATAAGAGGCGACAAAGTCGTGGAATACGGCGTCTCATTAGATTCACATGGGTATTTGAAGGTCATGTTGCTGTGATGGACCTGAGTTCGAATATCGCACTAGAAGGATTCCAACCTAACTAATATGGTCTATGGTATTTGTTTATATTTTTCATTTCAACAGAAAGTGTTATAAATACGAAAATGGATAAAAATTGTGATGGAGTGTTTCTTTGTTTTATTGGTTGTTAGAGGTGAAGGCTATGTAGTGCATGTATATTCACTCCATTACACAGTATATGCTAATGAGAGTGTAAATGTCAATGCTTCGATTTTATCGACTGAGGCCTCCATTGAAGATACGCATACTGGAAACTAGGTCTTTTATTATGTGGGGATAGATGATAACGGCATACATCGTGATTCGGAGGATCTCGTAGATGAAATGTTATATTCTCAAGATAATAATAACTTGACACTTGCAGAGTTATCGCGTTAGAAATGATTCATTTTCTCTCCTCAACTGTTGAAAACTGTTAAAATGAACAACGAGTTATCTATTGAAAAACACTGATCGGTTATCTTGGTATTTATCATCCTATAAATGAATGTTTGGATCATGCTTCATGGCAAAAATCCACAGCATTAAATTTTTTTTGGTTGGAATATTTTGATGTAAATCATCTTTTGAACATTTCGTTCAGGCCAGTTTCCAACTACCTACACAGTAGGTTGTGGCTGGCACCTGTCACAAAACAAAATACTCCATGGCTGATACGACGAAGGGCGTTGTAGTATAACTGACCGGTGCCAGTGCAGTCTTGAAGGCCAAAATGATAGGAGCACATTTGATATTTTTCGGTACGGAGTTGTAGATGGATACAGCATTATACGAAAATGATTTTTTGAATACTATAGTTCTGTGGTACATCACTGTGTACATTTCTCCATATCTAGTATCCCTCAAATTAATGACAGTTCTTTTCATTAGATTGGATAATGAATAAATGGAAATGTTACTTCAGATAAATTTGAAGAGTAAGGATACAAGGTGCATCACATATCGATTTTCAAGTTTCAACCGTTAAGATTTTTCATATAACTATGATTGAATTTCTGGAAGTTGGAAGAAAATATTGTGCGAGAGTTTTGAATATATTTTAAACTGCGCTTATGTTTATCAGTCAAAGCAGACCAGGAGACGACATTACGACAAGCAATACTTGACAGAATCGGAGATTCACACAGTCTGAGTTTACACAGTCACTTAATGCATATACAAGGTGTTCAAATTTCAAATCCCAATCAGTAAATACCCGAGTTCATGCATTGATTCGAAACATATAGTTAACTATTAATCGAGTTGGCCAAATCATGATATCCATATTTTCCGTCCCAAATATCATACAAGTGTTGCAGTGCTGTGTCTAGGTCGAAATCCAGATTGTGTAACAGGTAACACTTTTTTATCTTCGAGAAAAGTTTTGAATTGATTTGCTACAATATTCTCAAATATTTTCAAGGTGGCAGGTAATATACTGAAATGTGATATAATTGTAGGATCGAAAAGTGGGTTTTCCCATACATCAGGAAAGAAACTTTGCAGAAGACAATAATCGATGATGAAAGTAATAAATAATATTGCTCGAGTGAGTTTAAAGATGCGATAACCTTTTCCTATTGATTCTAACGCTGCCCATTGCTAGTGTTAATATTCCAAACTATTACTTCCACTTCCTCGGTACTGACACTTGAATTTTTTTTATTTTTATTTATGCTAAGATAATCAAGAGCCCTCCAGAATTTTTTGGGATCTGATTCGGATTTGAATTTGAGATAAGCTGCTTTCTCGGACTTTACGGCAGTATTGACGAGATTCCTGAGTTCTTTATAGTACATCCATGAAGATTCAGTTATAATTTCTTCATTTAGAACAGGCTCTGTATCTCAATTTCATCATGATCTTCAGATATTCTGTGAACCAGGGTGCTGGATTTCCTGATATTCTCACTGATTTTATTGGTACATGTTCATTGAAAAACTCGAGCTCGTGATGGTTCCAAAATTCGATCATATCACCGATATCACTGAGTGAATAAATGAAAGACCAGTCGTACGAATACAAGTCGTTCAAAAATAAATCGTGATTGAAGGACGAGAGACTTCTTATTGTACAGTATATTGGTAGTGGTCTGTCTCTCCTCACTTTCAGAGAGCAAGAAACCAACGAGTGGTCAGATATGTCTTCCCTATTAATAACATCACAGATTGATACCAAAGTTTTATCCGAGATAACTAAGACATCGATCAGAAACATAGAGGTCTGTGTTATAGGTGTGGGTTCCGGAAGAATTTGTTCTAAACCATATTTTGCAAAGAGTTGATTCAGTTGAACGGGACCGACACCATATTGAGATCACATCCAAACGAAATAATGTCATATTTTGGTATAAATGAAGTTATTATGCTTTCTAAATGATCAATTGAGGAATCCAGATTGCTGCTGAAAGGCCTGTACCTTGAGCTAAAACAGATTTTTTTCCAGCAACTGTAAAAGATATTTACAAGCTTTTCAAGGATATTTAACCAGGGTAAGGGTTTTCGACAATCGCGAACCTGGTAGACTTGTGAATCTACAACGGGTGAGCTTATAGTTTGAAATTTCATATGCTTTATCATCATCACTATAATTTAGCCAAGTTTCAAATATACGTAGTACTGCGTAAAATTCGGCACACAAAATATCACGAAAAATATCAAATCCAGTGCGCACTGAGGAGATATTGAAATGACCGAAGCTAAAATTCATCACTTTCCCTTTCATATTTACAATAGTCAGATTCTCGATTTCGAACTTCAGTTGCTGTGAATGTCACTCATTGAAAAATATGTCGAGTAATAATATGGGTTGCCATATTTCAAAATAATTATCTATAGTTTATAACAAGATCATATAACTAACTATAAATAACTATGAAATAAAATTTAAAAATCTGAAATATAGTCGTTGCCCCAAGATAAATTTACATATATGTAGCGACTGTTCAATGAAAGGGCACCTGGGTTCTCTCTATAACAGTCGAGGACAAAAATTGAATATTGCAGTCTTTAGGTATACACGAAGTTGTGCAGGATGATTGCACCTCTCTTGCACCTTATTTATGACAGAACCCATTCTTACGTGCGGTCATCCCGGATGAATCACGTAACAGTCATCTAGAGTCATTACGGAAGTTTCTAAAGAACATTAAACAACTTCAGCATTCAGACGAGAAGTTACTAGAGATTCTTGAAAAGTTGAAGATAGGTGACGAGGTTTTTTTGCGAAGGTTTTTCATCTACAATGACATTGTGTATGAATATGACCCTTATGAAAACGCGCTACTGTGCATCCCCGAATTACTTGTGAAAGATTTTATCAATAGTTATTACTCAGCTTAAGGGCACTCTGGCGTTTCCAAAACTCATGGTTTCATGAAAAACGAAACATATTTTCCAAACATGCAACGCCAAATCAAAAAATATATTGAAGCTTGTGAACTTTGCCAAACCACGAAAATATCTACCTTACCCTGTCTCCCGCAGTCACGAATTTTGGGGGCTTCAAGTAAAGAACTGATAGCCATTGATTGTCCAGGCCCTCTTGTTTAAAGTCGCGGTGGGGTGACGTATATTTCAGTTGTGTTTAACGTATTCATGAAACATATCAAACTTTATGTCCTGAAAAAAGCTACCACCGTTGCTATTATAAATCGTATAACGCGAGACTATCTTCCTATTAATGGTCCTATTCAGCGAATGCTGTATGATAATGATACTAAATTCACTTCGATACGGTGGCGCAAAACCTCCCAAGACTTAGGTTTGAAGTTAGTACATATTTGTGTCCGGAACTCCGCGGCTAATCCTAGTGAGCGATGTATGAGGGAGAATAATGGGCGCATTCTGTCACGATCAGCAATCAAATTGGGCTACTCATGTATAAACTTTCGAAGAACTCCTGAATTCGGTAGTGCATGAGTCTGCGGGGTTCACCCCAGATGAACTGCAATTAGGAATCGAAAAACCAATATTGTTACCTGCTACGGGGAAGCTGCTGTCCGTTCAAAAGCTGCTCGTCGAGTTGTCTTATATCGCGGACGACCTTGCCAGCAAATAACGTCTCTTCAGCGCTTTAATCAGAAACAAGAAATTATTATTGCTCTTCGAAGGGCCTTTTCGAGTGGAAAAAAAGATACATGATAATACTTACATTTTAATATGTGAAGATGGGCGTGAAAGGGAAATGTTTTATGCCAGTCACTTGAAGCGGTATTGTGAACAAAATTGAATTTTGTGATGATGATATTTCTTATATTTTTATACTAATTCATTTTACGTAGGGCCACTATAGACAATAGGCGAAAACACAAGATATGCAGCCTCAGTAAATAGCTCTTCACGCACGGTAAACAAATCGCAGTTTTCGTCATCAAATCGCACAGTTTGAAATAAATGCACCTAACAACCCGTTGGGATGAACAAATTAAACAGTATACCAAAAAATACTGCAAAATTTCGTGAACTGGAAGATCTCAATAGCTACACAGGACACTGTTTTCGCAGATCCTCGGCAACTATTTTAATCGATGCTGGCGAGGATCTATTGAATTTGGAGAGGCATAGTGTGTCTGGCAATTTTTTTCTGTAGCGGAATGTTGACAATACCTCGGAAAACAAAGAACTAACCCCATCGAGGATATCCTCCGCTATTTTACCTGATAATAACGCAAGTGGCAGTTACGTAAACTCTACAAATGAAAATATTACAATGTCATATGATTAGACACATCTAATATCTTCAATAATTGTACAGTAACCATAAATTATTATGATGTTCCCAATGTAGATAAAAAAAAGTTGAGAATTTGTATAACACATACTAAGTATATAATTTTGGAAAACTTTTCAAAATAAAATTATTAAAGAAATAAATAATGTACAGTTGCATGTGAGATCGTCACATATTAGTGTTTACTAAACCGCGACACGTGTTTCGCTTTACAAAAGCTTCCTCTAGCATGAACTTCAGACTAGTTTTAAACTGTTATATTTCGATTTTCTACAACATTATATCCGAAGATCAATAAGAGTATAGTCTGACAACTAATTAATAAGATTGATGGTCCGACGTCACATCCTTGTCAGTACAATTTTCTGGAAAGAACTTTTTTTTTTCTGTAGGTATCTGTTTTTCAAGAGAAATTACATTTCGCCAAACGATAACACAACAAGATCTGCAGATCTACGACTTGAATTCAAAATATTGTCTCTGGAACAAAGTCGAACTTTATTGTCGACAATATTTTCACACAAACTCTTGAAAAACAATATTGATTCACCAGAAATCCATAACAAGCATAATCAAAGCACCATTGATGTCTATACTCGAATTAGTTAACACCTTGAACAGTTTTATTGATCTGGATTGATCTCTTTCTCCATCAGTATTTCGTCGAAGAGTTCTGGAACATAATATGTTGAACATTGCAACTTGAGGCGTTATTGAAACACGCTCACTTTTTTTGTTTTAATTGTCAAATCATGAATTGAATGAGAGAGTTTTCAATTATAGATATGTTTAGACTCTAGACAATCACAATTTTGCCTCCCCTTCCCTTGTAGTTCTGGTGAATAGTTGAGTATTAGTATTCAGTTTTTCAATTGATCAATTACAAATAATTCTTATCCATGTAATTAGGCCGTAATAGCTTGTGTGAATTAATAACATGTATCATCCATATAAACATTCCTCTTGAATCACTCTATCTATTTTGCTTGGCTAACCCAAGTCGATCGTCGACTGCGGTAAGCTTTATGTTTCTAGGGATCTATCGGTGAACTCAAAAAATGCTTTTGTTGCATCAGAAGCGAGTTTAACGTTCTATTAACAACATGTCAACTCGAACTAGCTAGAAACTCTAGATTTTCACGCTGCTCTGTATTTTGATTTTTGAACAGTCAGTGTGGTCTTTCAAAAACAAGTATAGTTCATTACTATCTAACATTGAATATAATATTGAAAGACGAAAGAAAAATGATCTGGCTAGACCATCCAACAAAATTTCTGTTTCTTTTAAAACTCCTCAATCTATGGCTCTCAGAATTTTCAAAAAGTAGACAAACGAAATAAAAAATCCTAGGAACCCAAATGGTTTAAAATAAGGCCTTCGTTTTATTGTTGAATAATGTTTTAGTATTGCAGATTATCTGTAGTTCCGAATATACTTGCATGACGTAACCACTGTTTGTCTATTCATATACAATGTAATTTGTCAATTCGAAAATGAAGAATTGAAATATTATATTCCAACATGGAAACAGGTCAATTTTATTCGGTATATTTTTCGTCGAAAAACAAGTTGAATAGAAACAAATTCCGCTTCTGATTAACAGCAATCCCCCACTCACGGAAAAACAAAAAATCAACCTCGAACGATAGACTATGGTCGAGCGAGATAATGCAAATCAATTTCGACGCTGACCATTTTGTAATTCAGTAGGAATTTGAAATGAACTGGTATTTTATTTCCCGTAAAATAAACGGTACTCGGATAATTCCCGCGATGAAATGTACACATGACCGCACTCTCATTCAAATCTCTGTAGCGCATTAACAAAAATCAATCATTGCACACCCTTTTGATGAAGATCTACAAAAAAAAAGTAGTGACTAGTAGACTGCCCGGACGACTTTTTTGTTGGTTCTAGTAGTGAATAATTTCAAGTCGAGTATTCGAATATTGAAGACTGTGGCTAGTATGAATTCAGTCATTATATCATTATCCAGTTTAGTTGAATAATACGTTTAAGGGTGACACCTCTTTAATCCTTTGCTCGCACATGTTTCGATTATTGAACGTTGTTCGTACGTAAACTGCAGATGGTTAACGACTGAAAATTTAAAATTTTATTTATCTCAGATTACCAGTTTTCGATGGCAGGCAAAGTATAATCAGCAGTATGACAAGGCATTATACTTCTTTACTCATCAGATCGAGGTAAGATGATGACAATGCAAAATTATAAAAGAATGATATCATTTTTACCAGTTAAGATCTTTGAGGTTCACACTTGTGAAAACAAGAGTGAAATATCAATCTCTTAGATCATTCAAGCGTATCGATTTTATTGAAAAAGCCTGTTCAACGCTTGCTTTTGAACCACTGGATATAAGGCAGATCAAAACGTGAATGAAGTAATATGTGCTGGAGGGGAATGGTCGATTTAAAAAATGTTTACATGCTTCATGTTCCCTCCATATTTCCCATATGGATTAGCCCATCAAGCTTAATGCTTGACTAGATCTTGTGAAACATATGTTCATCTCCGAACCTATGACCATTCTGACATTACGTTCACTCGACGCGCGTTCCGCTCACAAGGTTGATATCTCTAGCAAAACGCGCATATTCGAAACATTCGTTCTCTGTGGTGGATCCGAGAGAGTTGGATATTTTTGAAAAAATGTTTGCCTTGAAACAATTACCTGCCTGGCTAATACCATGTTGGTTATTAAGTTACATCCAACAGGCATCTGTGCAAGGATATTCGAAGAAAACACGCCTGCAAATTTTTTTTTCTTGAATATGGTTGACAATATTCCTTCCTGAGAGGTATCGGTTCGGAGTTCCATTGTTCATAAAATTAATGTTGAAACCAAATTTCAAGTCGAGTGTCCGACGTTCCAATGGCTGGTATCCCCAATCGTCTTTGGATGATGAATGACAAAATTTCGAGATATGGTCGGTTATAAAGGCCCAAATTTCCTATGGTTGGGGAAGAGGGTGTTACCAATGGAGCGCATCGATCGGTACTATTAATGAGGCGCGCGTGATCGGTTTCAGCCCGAAATAAATGTTTTGGCGCGAGGTTCTCATTTGTCAAGTTTCTCCATCCTTTGGATAAGTGGTTTTCACATATTTCGGATTTCTATGCTGGAGTGTCTGAAGACATCGCTGTTGTGAACGTAGGCATCTCACTTGAATTCCTTTTTTGAACCAGTGCTCCTCCCTGCGTATGACCCCGACTTCAGACCATTGAATGCTATGATGGTTTGTCCAAACATGCTCAGCTAATCTCGATTTCATGGTACCTCCTCGATGCTAGTTTTCCTTGTGTTCACACATTCTCATTAACGCAGTTGTTGGTGTCGCTGTTTTTATTCGGTGGTCGAGTTTCTGTGAGCCGGCTGCGAATTCTCTCTCCTGATCGAGAACAGACATTGACGTTGTATTTTCTTCCTATTCTCTTGATCCTCTCTGAAAGTTATTTCACGCAGGAAATAGAGGAAACTTGTTTTTTCGATGTCTCTTTGGCATTCCATTGGTTCTTCCGGGCTTTCTTTGCTATAGCAGAGATTGACTGACCGACCAACCAGATACTTGACGATTTCCTATTAGTAGATTGAAGGTGTTTGGATTGCTCATTCAGGTATTGTATACTGGACTGAGCGTTGGTTGCCTGTAGACCGATGTTTTTCATATATTTTTGGTCCTCTGATGTAATGCTGAGCATTTTAAGTAAACTCAATATAAGTATTCGCACCTTGTATATGAAAGCTTCATATACAATGTATCAAAATTCATTTGAGAATTCCTCTCACGAAACACCCAATGAAAGGAGTCTTTGTTTTAGTCTAGACGAGATATGAGATTTCAATGTGTAAACTTTTTGATAGACAAAACATCGCCTTCGCGTGGGATCAGCCGACGGACAGCGATGTGTGGGTGACAGGCTCGATCATTATTGCAAATTAAGTAAAAAAATGACGGGTGTTGGCTCGAATTGAGAGTGGACGAAAAAGTCGCTCTTGGTAGTTGAACGGAGGTCGCGCGAAAAAGAAGATCGAGAGATCTGAGCGAGCGGGAATCGCGCGTTGAGCGCGGGGGGGGATTCGTAGTCCCTCCCTAAATTATGGGATCGCGTCTCTCAAGTCACGAGGGTAGAATTTCATTAACATCGGGAAAATAAATAATGTCAAATTGATTCGTGGGCAAAGTGCCATATCTTGGAGAAATCAAAAAATTTATGTAATGGAATGAAAACAGCCATGCAAGATAGACAGAAGACTTGGTATGTCAATTTTGATGTGTGTTAACGTAAATAACCATTTTATTCACTTTTGGGAAGAGAAGCCATCATTAATTTTATATCTGTTGTTTGAATCACTAGTTGAGAAATCTTTCTGACTCTCTCTGACATCGAGTAGTTATTGAGATGGGCCGTAAGGCGGCCTATAATATACATTCAGCCAGTAGGCAAATTTAAAGGCATTTATAGATATAAGTACATCAGATTTTTGTGTTCTGAGTACACATTTTTCTGTTTGTGGAATTTTCATTATTCATATGCATAGAGAAGACCATTGCCGGTCTCAGTTAATTTTTCAATATTTTGATTAAACTAAATAGTACGGTAAATGTCAGTTTTTTGTTATAAATTGTTTTCACTGCATATTTCTTTCGTTATATTTTTTTGATCTATTTTGTAAGTTCCTATTTTCATTTCGTTGCTAATATATTGCTTGAAGTTATCAGAGGATTTCATTTCCTACAAGCCGCCCTATTTTCAGATTTCAGAGTATACGAGGAAGCAGACATTAAACCCTAGGTTTCTCACTAAAGACCCTTTCTTCGTGCGAAGGGCCAAATTTATGTCTCTTTCGGAAATAGCCTTAGCATCCAAAATTTGACGTGGAATTACCCTTCCCGTCTGGTGACAGCAACTGCCCTTTATGAATTCAAAAAGCCAACTGCCAAACGTATTAAGAAAATAATAGTGTCTAGAGTAAAGAGAAGAGAAAGAAAATCAAAAACAATAATTACAATACACACTCAAGACCATTATTATTAAAGTGGTGATCTAGAGTAGGGATTATTTTTGCTAAAGTGTGAACCAGTTGGGAAGTGTTGATAAGCAAGTGATAATGTTAGAATAATACAAAAATAATACCCTTTCACCACACTAGTAACAGAGCGGTGGGATTGTAAATTGTAAAGTTGTCTATTCTGTAAACATAAACTGATACAGATAGGTTGAAGTAGAGGTACAGTGTTAGAAAGAAAATATTGAGGGATTATTGTGGGTACCTAGAAGAGCAATAAAAGTAAAACAACAATTACAAACCCTACCGTTCGTTACACTACACCTCCAAGTAGAGAAATGACAAATTGTTCTGATATTCATCTCCATTGTGAGTTTGATGGTGGGCCTCACGTTATCAGGTATTAAAGACAGGCGTCCACTTTTGCAACTCCGCGGTTCCATACTATGAACGTGTCGTTGAAGTATCTCAACCAGACGCAGGGATTCTTCTTGGCGTATCTGCTTCGAATCATTAATTAGAAACTTGGGTATTTTTATGAAGAAAATGAGTCATAATTTTTTTTATTTCTTAGATGGTCTCGTTCTTCTTTTTTGTGAATGAATCAAACGTCCTCGAATGATATAAACGTATCTATCAACACAGAGTGTTTTCAGATTTTTCATTTCACTTCTTCAATAGAAATTGCAATTTCTAATTCCTGATTCGGATTTCCCATGTCGATGTCGGCTATAACCTGTGACAGTGGTGATCCCATTGGTAGTTCTTCATCTTGGGTGAAAAAACGATCCTTCAACTGAAAGTAGCAATTCTGAAAGCATTATTCCAGCAATTCCATGATGTATCACTACTTTTATTCGGGTTTGAAGGCCGTCGTTTTTTGAAATTTCTTCCTGACGTTTCGCTGGCTCGAGTGGCTAGCTTCTTCAGAGGTTCATTCATCTTGGAATTCACTCCGATGACTCATCGGAGTGAAGCATTGGTCAGTTTTCGGAGAGATGATATCATCAAATTATGCCCGCAGATGAAGGAAACGCCACAGTAGCCTATCAGTATGTGACGATAAATTAGGAAGTGCTGCAGAAAAGAAAAAACAGTACGATATCCAGGGACCCCACTTCATAGATAGATAGGAAAGTGTACCTAACGATGGAGATGTATCTTTTAGACGAAAAGAAATTCTCATCAATGCCTCACCTCTACGGACTCCCGAAAATCCACAAAGCGGACGTACCTCTAAGGCCGATCATCAGCTCCAGGGATTTGCACCACAGAAATATCCTTCCCATCCTCCAGCCACTACAAGGATACTCTCGACCCCTAACGGAGGACCATGAGGAGTTTGGGACCCCTATAACGGACCATACTTCGAAATTTTGTCTGTCACCCGAAGTCTATTGCGGATACCAGAGATTAAAACGTCGGCAGTACACTCGACTTGAAACTTCATTTCGAAATTTCAACAACTTTATCAATACTTCATTATCCCAAGAAACCTTTGTTCAAATTTCTTTTTGATTCTGCTATTTGGTATTCAACATTTCAACCATTTTGTTTGGATTGCCTTATCTGATTTGTTTCACTCATGAGTTATCCTTTGCAACAGGTTTCAATAGAGAAAATTATACATACCACACGCTTGCGAATATTTCCCGTTCGAATAACTGTGGCAATTCCTTCCATACCGGAGAACCACCTGCAGACCTGTTTCGGAGTAGCAAAAACAAGTCAGAAAACTAAAAATGACTAGAGTTCGTTTATTTTGCGAGAGACGGACAAATCGAGTGATGTAATTCCGAACTAAGTCAAAACACTCGTTCTCTCCAGTTAATCCATCAAATTTTCGGCCGAATATCTATCGAAAAACGATTTCCTTCCTGATCAATACCAAGTCGGATATCGAATTATATGTGTCATATGCAAATTACTGCAGAGAAGACATGCTTGCCAGTAGTTCCCGTGATCGATCAAGAAGGGTTCTAATTTCGCCTTTCATTCTGAATCTATGGTTTAGAACTACTATTGAGTAACCAGATATTGTCAAACTGGCCGTTAGTGTGGCAGCCTATTCGACCGGAATGGACGATCGTGTACAGAGCAAAATAATCTGGATTTATATTCATCATATCATTAAACCATAAACTAGGGTAGGTTTGTAAACGACTGGCTATTTTCTGATGATTACTGGAATTATTCGTAAGCATTTTGTTTTCATTCTCTATATGGAATGGTATGAATGCAAAAGTTAGTCATTTACGATTGCTTTGCATTGTGCTGATAAACATTGCTCTTCGTAATTATTTTTTTCAAATAAAAAACCATCGGTTATTCTATTTTCACTGTTGTGATATTGATAACTCTACTCGTGTTGTTAATTTTTGAACGATTGTACTTTATTTATTATCTGATTTTCCTTCGACGTATAGCCTGAGTGTATAAAAGAGATTGATCATATTTTTGATTCCTCAAATGATTTGCTGATAACATTTCATAAACTTCAACAGTAACTCCTTCATACACCGTGCGATCAACGTCACATTCACATGAACCAATGTTTCAGTATCAAATCAACTTGTTTTAAGTTCGATCAAATCTCTGGAATCTTATCATCTCAACAGGGTATTCTTTGTGATCATTTTTTGCGCACAGATCTGTGCAACTCATCTCAAGGCTCATTTTGAATAGAAAAGCACGGTCAGAGGCTGTGGAGTTCTTTGTCAGGACAAAAAAAAAGGAATCATTGATCTGAGCTTTCATTTTCTTGGAAACAGCTACTCATCCAATTTTTGAAAGATTTGAACGAAAAATATCCTTCTCCATGCTTTCTTCTCATGAGCGCTGGTCAGTCAATCATAGAACCTCCCACACAATAACTAACGAAAAAATGATCAACGATGATTGGGAAAAAAACAATATTATTTTTTCATTCTCATTACTATGAAAAACATATTAGCCAAGCCTTGGCGGTGGAAAATCAAAAAAGCCAGTGAATTGTTTCTAGTTCGTTCACACGAATTTTACTTAAGTTGGTATAACCAAAGTAGGGCAACAGCGTAAACGCAGGTAGTTAACCGCTCTGAGCTAACCGGAAGGCAATAGGTCCAATGCTCGAATAGTTAAAAGATTCAATCTTCGAATAATTTGAATAAAAATGTTGCTCCTGAAATGTCTGGTTGGTTCCAGAGAATTCCATCCACGATTACTGCCAGTACCAGTTATGAAAGTTATCCAGGGTCAAAAGAGTTATCTGGTATCAGATATGCAAATGCAATGCTCTTATTGTTATCAAAATCTTCTTATCTTAAATTGTTTTTGTGGATCTGGAAATAGCTGTCACCTTATATTTTTCGAAAATTCATGCAATCCATCATACATTTAATCAAAAGCAAAAATGTGTTCCTGTTGATGAATTTTTTGATGATGATATTTTTTTCCCAAAAGATTCGATTGATTTCTAATGACTCATTTCGTCTTGTAAACCTTTGGTAAAAAATAACTCCCAGGATCTTAACATCGTCTTTCGATGGAATATAGTAGATACCGTTTTTTTTTTTTCAAAAAATGATTTTTTTTTCTGACCATAATAAACAGTGTATACCTCCTCAGCCGTAGCCATTGTATGATAATGCTAGTCTGAGTAATTAAGGAATTAGTGTCATCGTCATACAAACCATAAACCATAACCATATCAGCGGTATCAACATGGATAACCCGGCAAGCACATAATTCTCACCCTTTTGTTGTGAGCATGGAGACCTATCGAACCACTCTTTCTCAGATACCTACCTCCAATAGAGCAGCTGAAATTTGAGACTCCTTGTCAAGAGGGGTCTTTCCTGAAGCTTACAAAATTCAAAAATTCGAAGTGAATATTAATTCGCATCTCCTGTCCCTTGATTCAACCGGTGCTCTTTGAACATTACAGGGCTTCCCTCACGTGCGAATCAGGAATAAGCTGACGGTATTGATGCAATGAAATCTGATGAGAAAGGAGTAAATATCTGAACATATTTGTTTGAACAGCAGTTTCATACATATTTGTTTTCCATTGTGTTCGAGATGCAATATCCTATCAGGAAGAAGATGATTGAATCGTTTCTAGATCAAATAACAGTCATTTTATGCACTAGTGCTAGTGCCTACCTCTCTCCCGATAAGCTCGCCAGTCTCCGTTCATATAAACGATTTCACGTATATTGAAGAACATTCCAATAAATGAAGAAGTATAGCTAATGCAATACCGACTCCGAGTGCAGGATTTCCGACGAGACTCAAACCAATAACTCGAAAATATGGGCAGCATTTGGACAGCCAGCCGAGTTGCAAAGATTGAATATTGAAATTGAATTTTCATTTTTACGATTTGCAACTGATACTCTGCAAATTCGAGATGAAGACTCGGTAGCAATTGGGAGAACGGCGGCGCTCGCAACATGTGCTGAATGGGATACAATCGGGATATTACGAAAAAATTATCGAGACTCAACCGCTCATCTGGATCATCACTTCGGTTGTCATGGGGATTTACTCGTAGGGTGATATAATGATCGGATGCATAATCCATAGCTCTATTACAACCTCATTTCGTGAAGGTTCAACGGACATCAGTGTGTCCTGTTTTCTCGCTGAAATTCGTTCCCTTCTTTTTCCATTTTTTTGACACTTCCACAGGATAACACAAAAAAATCCAAATACTTTCACACCGGCTGGAGTTGGAGTCGGAAATCACCAGGAATAGTAGCTAGAATTTATTATGGAACAAAGCTGCATTAGTAATTCTTCAGAATCACTCACAATATATACCAAATTAACCTTGCATTTTCAAGTCAGGTTTTTGGACCTAATATGCTATAACGAAATGAAACGAAGTGTTTTGTTCAGGAGTGAATATGAGATAACTTATGAATATGCATCAATATTGTGACCACAACTATTTTTCCCTTTGGCCTTTATTCATAAAGCAAAAAATAATGAGTCACAAGCAACGGCAGCTGTTCATCGGTGAGCAATTGGGGTGAGATACTAACAAGTAACAAACAATAGAGTTTGAAATTTGGGCGCCATGTAACTTTAGTGCTTTGAGAGAGTTCTTAAGTTTTTCCAAGTCACAAAATACAAAAACAAGCACTTCTGAATGTTATTGATGAAATTTACCTATATGCAAGTGAGGTGAGTAGAAATTAGAAACCAAAACTGTATTGACTATTTACTTAGATGTAAATATCGAACAAGTATAAGGGTGACAAATTTGTCATCCACAAAATATTTGCAAATTGGTTATAAAAGGGGTATTCAGCGAAGTATATACATATTTACACATTAAAGATTCGCTTGGGGCATTTTCATAGTGCACTATGGGTTTGCTTCACAAATTATAATATATGAAATTGTTTTAAATCTAATAAGTCATCGGAGTGAATTTCAAGATGAATGAGCCTCTGAAGAAGCTAGCCACTCGAGCCAGCGAAACGTCAGGAAGAAATTCCAAAAAACGACGGCCTTCAAACCCGAATAAAAGTAGTGATACTGAAAACCTCGGCCGCGAAAGCCTTAGGTATTTTGTCATAACTGATTCTGTTATGATAACCAGAAAAGACGGTCGAGATTGAGTTAAAAACACACACTTTTTTATAAGGGCGTGAAAAACAAAAAATTTGTCAATCAGAGGATCAACTCTATGCACGGCAGTAACCAAAGCATAAAAAATTCAAAATTCCTCTCAAAGGTCAATTGCTCTTTCTCGAATGTTTCAAAAGACGGCGTGATGAGTATATTCAAGAAAATAATATCAGACAGATCCCATAAATCGGAAATGATCTTGAACCTCAATCCTTATCACCATATATATCCTTTCACAACGAGAACTTTATCGGCACTGCCCATATGACGAAATTTTGAATTCGTCCGTACACAAGATATTCTGGGTATTTCCAGTTGCCTATACTAAGGTACCACTGGCGTACTGAACATTTATGTACTTGATATAAGAAATAGTATGGATAATAATAATAAATTGAATGTGGCATTTTGAAAATGCTACAATATGTCTCGAGGAATTTGAATATTAACTAAGGTCGCACAAACAACTATTTGAGTTTCGGTGGAAGATTTTGAATGAAAATACATAGTTCAGTAATATTCACAGATAATGTTTATTAAAAAATATCATTTCATGAAATTTTCCCTTTTCCATTTTGTTGTAGGTATCATATTTTTTGGAAATAGAAATGAATCCGTTAGGGGATTCATTTCCGCCGCTGAGTATCATAACAACATAATTCCACTATCGATCGACATAACGAACCTAGATATATTGTATATCGTAGCAATATAATTGCGGAAAACAATTGCTCGAAACAAATGTAACCAATATTCAACAAAAACGATGCATATACATATTTTCTTCACGACTTCCTGCACTACATTCTATAATATAAAAAGATATTCCTAGTAAGAAGAAAATCATTCAGCCTTCAGTAGTTTACATAGTAAAAAATTTGATAGTGGATAGTGAAAAAGAGTATAATTCGTAGAGGCCAATATTTTCATATTCATGTAAAAAAAATTCAACATTGCTTCCGGTTCGATCGAGAGAGTCGAAAATTCCAATGCCTTCAATTACGCCGCTATTCCTATCCGATATGGTGGCGTAATTTCCTGCTAAAATTCAATTTTTGGAGGCAATTATCCCGAGAGTCCCAATAAGAAGAAGTGTGATTTGAACGTTAACTTCGAAGTGTACCTATTTTCCTATTCCCCATATCAGTCCATTGACTATTACTGGAATGGTGGATTGAGAATTTTTTTAAATAAATGTTTACTCCCAAGCTGATGTTCAAAACATATTTCTTTTTACTGGGATTTTGAGAAAATCCAAGACAAAAATGGGATTTCAGATAGAAAAACTGTTTGAATCGGTCAAAAGTCTGAACTTCTAGTGAATTTTGTTTTTCCTCATTTATTCAAGTTGTTACGCTATAAGGTAGACACGATTAAATTTCCACAAAATTTATTGTCTTCGCGACATGTTTCGGTACACTGTACCTTTATCAAGCGAATGTATTCAAACACTAAATTATTCTTCGCTAAAAGCTCCTAACACAGTCATTGCTATTAATAGGAATGATTATGTTCAAAAAACTCTTGATTTTTTAGATTCCGGTAAATTCACATTACTGAAACGTGACCCTACTCATTTGTACCAACTACAAATCAAAAAATTTTTGAGAAACTCAAATTCTATTTTCAATGAATCCGAGAAGTTCAGACTAACTCTGATGAATCCTCAAACCCCAAAATTATATTCTTTGATAAAATTACATAAACAAAACTACCCTATTCGGCCAGTAGTATCATTTGTTACAGCACCATCAGTTAAGTTATCAAGAAAGCTAATACATTTAATAACAAACTATTCTAAATTCGAACCGAAATTCAGCCTTAAAAATTCTTATGATTTGATAAATAAAATACAGGACATAACTGTTCCAGATAACGCAAAATTAATATCATTTGACGTTCAAAATCTTTTCCCTAGTATACCTCCACAAGATACCATAATCTTAGTCGAAGGTTTACTAGATAAAAATCATGTTAATCCGCTCATTAAACAAGAGATATTAGACCTTTTGTCGATATGTCTTGAACAAAATTACTTTCAATTTGACAATAAAGTATACTCTTCATCTGACGGTTTGATCATGGGAAATCCGCTAAGTCCTCTACTGGCAGAAATTTTCATGGACAATCTGGAAAGTATAATTCATAAACATCCACTATCGCAACAGTTTTTGTATTGGTACAGATATGTAGATGACGTTATAGTTTGTTTTAAAGGCACCAACAGACAATTAGATACATTTCATAAATATATTAACACTATTCATCCAAATATTCAATTCACAATAGAGATGGAAACAGATAATTCAATTAATTTCTTAGACTTGACAATAGGTAAAGCCAACAGCAAACACCACTTTGCTATTTTTCATAAACCTTCCCACACTGATATCACTATTCATAATAATTCGGTACATCCATATAAACATAAAATATCAGCATACCATAGTGTGATACACAGATTAGTAAACATTCCTCTTTCTGTGGACAATTTCAACAAAGAATTAAATATCATAAAACAAATAGCAGTTAACAATGGATATCAAGTCAACTTAATAGAAAATATTCTTGCTAAAAAACTACATAGAAAAGCTATCCAAGAAGTGTACCCCACTTTGAGGACCCATGACAATAATTATAGAATCTTAACTTATTCAGGACCTGCTACGGAAAAAGTAGCTTCATTTTTGCATAAACAAAATTTAAAAGTAGCATATAGAACAGATAACACGTTGGGAAGGTTTATCAAGAATAACAAAGATAAAACAATAAAAGATGAAAAATCAGGAGTTTATAAATTGAATTGTGGATCTTGCTCCAAAGTATATATTGGCCAGACAGGTAGACCATTCAAAAACCGCATACGTGAACATCGTATGAATTATGAAAAGAAAACAACTCATTCATCATATGCCAATCATATCAAGGGCATTAGACTTAATTATTTAAAATTTTTGGAAATCAATAAATTAAAAAATTCAAATTGTTTGCTAAATGATCAATTGGATCTCAATAGTTCCCCTTTGTTGAACTTATTCAATCAATAAGTAGTAACTATGGTCCGATATCATAATTATTATTAGGAATCACTATCAGTTATCAGCATCAGTTAGGAATCATCATCATTGTCAGTGGTATTATTCTAGGAATCATAGATAATTAGAGTAGGCGCTGATATATTTAAGGAGCTTTTAGCGAAGAATAATTTAGTGTTTAAATACATTCGCTTGATAAAGGTACAGTGTACCGAAACATGTCGCGAAGACAATAAATTTTGTGGAAATTTAATCGTGTCTACCTTATAGCGTAATAACTATGGATTTCCATCAAGTAAAGGCCACCTCAGTCCAAAATATTCAAGTTGTCTGGCAACATCAGATGTCTGATTGAGTCGCCCATTCCCGTGTGAATCGCTGATCATGCTGATGCCTGGAAAATGATGTGATAGGTTTTCTTTCTTCGAGAGAAAATTTACCCTTGAGAATTCACTCCATTTGTAACTGTCGAACTATTCAGACTTATTTTTTAATGTATTCCGATTCTTAAAACTGGACATTGACATCCGAAGTATATTTGACTCCATATAGTCGCCAAGGTAAATTGCTCCTACGGTGTCATTTAGAATAGAGATAGTTATTTCTGCGTTATGTCGTTGTATGTAATATGTTACCTGAATTTTTCGCTGGAATTTCTTAAAGAAAACCTCAATCTACAGGACTTTTCATGATGAGCGTCAATTAACCGTTTCTGGCAAACTATTCAACGGATCAACCTGAAAATTTCTCAGTATGCATAAATCAATATGACCTACACGCCTAAAATATTTTAGACGATGCGGCGTTGTCGCTTCTACTATAAAGTAGCGGATTCTTCGATTTTTCAAATAAAACACCCCGTATATAATATCATATTATGATTCATTATCACTTTGTCAACAAATTCATATACTATTTCCCTATACCTATCTATTACCGTTTAGAAGATATAAATTAATTTCGATATTTTTTTTACCAAACATGAACTTTTATAAATACTGATAATCTTGAACTCTCTTGCACTAAAACGAACAAATTTGAAATGGAGTAGAGTGATATTATGAGAATCTTCACTCTGAGTCGTATTTTCATTTGCCCCATACAGGGTCTTCAGAAAATGCAGATACTTTGATCTCATGAAAAAATTAGGGAAACTCAATTTTCTCAAATGGAACACCCTGTTCTATATTTTAACATTTTTGAGCTCTACATTATATATAAGTAAGTGAAAATGATGATGTAAATTCGAATACTGGTTCATTATTCTTCTGAACTTATAATATGGTTTGATGAACGGTTGAAAAGTCAGCAAAATTCTAACATTTCAAAAATTAAAGTTTATTATTGCTTTTCCGAGGCTTAGAGGTTTCCAAGATTCATTTGTGAATAAACCAATTCTATCCAAGTTGAATTATATTACACCCAAAAAACCATGCAATATCAACTTATCGATGATGAGTAACCAAATTCCCCAAAATACCCATAAAAAAGTATAATTATAATAATGCAAGAATACACACGAGTCCGAAGCACATTATTACTGACAAGAAATTATTCAACTGCTCACATTGCACTCATCCCCCTCTATTTGAAATATCTTGAATCAACAAAATTAACGTATACATTGATGATAGACATATTCAGAAAAAGGTCGAACTTAAATAGGTACAGAGGTTTTGTATTGAATCTTATTACTCACTCGTACACGAATCTTTATGGCAGTGTGATATTCCATTTTGGTCATTCAAAATTCACCGGTGATGACATCAGAAAATCGACAAGTTTGGGAACTAGATCATTCGAATCAACCCTACACTCTTCGGTTGAAGTGAAGCAGTAGGGTGAATCAGTTTCAGTATTGTCAATTTCATCAGTTAATTTCTCTCCACTCCACTCAATATTGGATTTCAGGGTTTGATGACGTATTCATAAATGATTTATTTCCGGAATATGAATAATATGAGAACATCTGTCAATTACTCTGCATGAATGAGGGATTCAACTTTACTTTGTTAACTGAACGATAATCATTAGGCAATAACGCTTTCATTTATTCTGAATGCTGCCCTTTTTCTCACTGAAATATTCAATTCGTTTGTTCCGCACATGCTCGGTCTTTTTTTTCATATTGTGTGATGGTTGTTAATTGCTTAATAGCAGTTGCCAATGTGAATTATAAGTCTATTACATAGATATTGTTACAAATCTTCCAGCGCTCTCCTAGCGCCTGCCCTGACGAGATCGTAAACGCAGATGAGGGATCGCGTCGTAGCGAATGTCATTTTTCAGGAACCCGTAAATTGCCGCCTGGAGAATTCGAGACACGTCATCGGGGCTTCTCTCGAGGATTCTCGATAGGTACGCAGGTATATATACGGAAGAGACTTCGTCGCGGGCTGAGTCAGTTATTCAGAGAGTTAGTTATTCGGAAATTCGTATTCAGAGCTAAGTGGAGAGAGCTTTGTTATCGCTAAGTGCAGGAGTTGGAGTGTAGAATTTTTAGTACAGAGAATTTACGTATCGAGCATTTCAAAGTTATCGAAGCGATTTAAGTGATTGTGTTGTATTATAATAGAGAGTAATAATAAAAGAAGTTTAGTGTTGTTTGGTGTTTTAATCGACGAACCCAAGGATATATCGTAAGAGTGGTGTCGGAAGTAGAATTTATGCTGGTAAATAAAAACAATTGATGGTGAATACGAGAAGTACATCTTACGATACGATGAAGGACATGTTGAAAATTATCCAAATCCAAAAGCGACGGCTGGAGGAAAAAGAAAATGAAAAAAAAAACCGACAAATAGAACGGGAAAATGAAAAAAAAAGAACGACAATTAGAACGAGACCACAATCCCATCCTACTGACCGTAGGAGACGGAGAAATGGAACCGGTGGCACAGGAAAAGAGGATAGTAGACTGGAGCAAATTCCAACGCACTGTCCACGACGAGATAGGACCAATTCCTCTCATCGATTCGATAGGCCAATTGGAGGTAACCATCAGTAACCTTCAAAAGGCGATTCTCGAATCCATGGAGCGAAGCGCCCGGAACGTCCAATCCCCACGCTTCAATCTACAGGACGAACTAACACCGGAGGTAACGGAACTCATTAGAATTCGAAGACGCCTAAAGAGAAGATATCAACGGACACTTGCCCCGATGGACAAGAGTTGTATGCACAGGGCCAGCAGAATGCTGCGGCTAGCGCTGCAAACACTCCGAGACCAGAAATGGAAAGACCGTTTGGCAGAACTCAACACCGAGGATCAATGTGCACGGAAAATGCAGAAAGTTCTAAGGCACGGCCGTCGAAAACCATGCCCTCCCATACATGGAGAACAAGGCATAGTATACACAGATCCTGAAAAAGCAGAAGCATTCGCGGACAGCTTTCAGAAACAGTGTAGAGAGAATAATAATGCTTTCGTTACCGAAAAGGAAGAGAACGCCGAGAGGCGGATCGAATCGGCAGCAGAAGGAATTAGACGCCAGCGCAGGGACAACGCCCATCCCATAGACCCGACAACCCCCGAGGAAGTCAGAGGCATCGTAAGAAGTCTCGCTACTCGGAAAGCCCCAGGCCCGGATCAAATACCGAACCGGGCACTCAAAGCCCTACCCAGGAAAGGAATAGTAGCATTGACTAACGTCATAAATGCTATTCTCCGGTTCCAACACTTTCCATCCCAGTTCAAGGAGGCCACGGTCATCATGATCCCGAAGCCGAACAAGAACCATACCTTCCCAGAGAACCACAGGCCGATAAGTCTGACATCCTCGATGAGTAAGGTGGCGGAACGCGTCATTCTGAAAAGACTCGAGGAACAGACAGAAGTACTGAACGTCCTGCCAGACGAACAGTTCGGATTCAGGTCGGAACACTCGACAGAACTCCAAGTTCTTAGAGTGGTCGAATTTGCGACAGAAGGCTTCAACCTAGCGAAAGGACACCACACAGGAGCGATATTCTTAGACGTTTCCAAGGCGTTCGATAGGGTCTGGCACGACGGACTCGTGGCCAAAATGTCTGATTTTGGATACACGAGGCCAATGGTCAGACTAATCGACTCATTCCTGAGGGACCGACGATGTCAATGCAGAGTGGGGAGTGTGCTCTCCGAATGGAGAGTCCTGGAAGCAGGAGTCCCACAAGGAGCAGTACTTTCCCCGCACCTCTTCTCAGTGTACACAGCAGACGTACCAAGGCCGGAGAACAACCATAACAAGTTGGCACTCTACGCTGATGATACAGCTCTGCTGGCGAGATCCCCCAGCCACACGATGGTTACGAGGTACCTGCAACGGCAGGTAAATAGACTCGGGCAATGGGCCAGTCTATGGAAAATAGCGATCAACCCTGATAAGAGCCAGGCGATACTATTTTCACGGAGGAGAGTAGAACCTGCAGGACACGTCATCCACAACGGTCGAGAAATCCCATGGACGAATGAAGCCAAATATCTAGGAGTCGACTTGGACAACAAGCTGACTTTCAGGTCCCACACCCGACAGAGGTTGAACCTGGCGAAAGCCGCACGGCGCAACCTCAATCCCATAATAGGTCGCAGAAGTAACATGGATCTCCAGGTGAAACTGCTTCTTATCAAAACGATCCTGCTCCCCATTGCACTGTATGCCTCGGCGGCATGGGGCCATTGCGCGCAGTCATACAGATCAATGTTCCAAACGTTTATGAACGTCTGCTTGCGGGCGGCCGTAAACGCTCCTCATTACTGCCCCAACCGATACATCTACCGGGACCTGAACCTAAGTATTTGGCACGTCGACGAATACCTGCGAGACCACGCCGAAAGCATCTTCGAGCGTATCAGGAGCAATTCGAAACCAGCGCTGCGTGACCTCCACAACGCACTGAACATGGACGATCCCAGATTCCGCGAGAGGGACAAACACCCGAGGCCTTCCAAGCAAAACCTGAGACCACATCCAAGAGTCGCCCGCAGGCGGCTTAGGTGAGTATAAGAGTCGCATCAGCGACTCGGGTAAGTACACTCCACACTACACACACAGACATCGCGCGCGAACACATAAACCGATCCGCGACAGGCGAGAACTGTCCCGGAGAGGTCGGGGGGACCACCATGCAAAAAACTGCAACACAGCAGAGTCAGGTAGGAACCAAAGTAAGAGATAGAGAGGAAGCAATAGCACCTAAAGGCTGATTTCCAACCGAAGAGGGTTAGATATCAATCTTGCTGAAGTACCCATCAGCAGGTTTGAGGACCGCTCCTGAGAGGGCGGGGGTGGAAAGGAAAATGGAGGACGGCGAGGTCTCGTATCCAGGCAACTGGATATGGCATCACGTCATCCTGGACGCTCAACCCCGGGGGGGGGCATGGTGGAGCATTCAGCATTCGCACGACATGTAGACGCGCACCAGCGTATATCGAGATAATTATCCAAAGACGAAGTTTGAGAAGCTATTCCAAATAAGACTCGAGTAGTCATATAATCTAGGAAGAATTATTAGTAGCGGTATTATTCCGAAGAATTTGAGTAGTCGTACAATTTAAGAAGAATTCTACGATAGTTGAGAATAGAATATTCCCACAAGGGAAACCCTGATAGCGGATTGCGAGGCGCAATCATTTACATATGAATTCGTTCAGAAGCAGCAATTAATCAGTTCCTCTCGGAACTACTTCAACAATCCAGATAGTGCTCCAGGAGGCACTCTACGAGACGACGACTCCCCCCCCCCGAGGCCTGTAATAAAGTGCTCTGCACCGCCTCTTACCCTATTATTGTGTATTGACGTCAAGAAGAAGCCATTCCTTCACGGTTCCCAGGTACTTATTTGGACATCACCGCACTTGAGACCGAGTGTGGGCCGTGAAGGACGACGGAAGCTCTGGGCCCTCCACCCGTATCAAATCGGGTTGCTCGCCCCGGAGACGCCGACCAGTATCTGTACGATTCACCTACGTGGGTGGATCATTGCATTCGGATACTGGGGCTCTAAACGTCACTCTAGCGGCGGAAGGCTAGACACGCGGTCGCGGAGTAGGTCGGGGATAGCTTTTTGCGAACCCTTGGTTATCTTCTAGGCTAGGGAGCGTAGGGATCCCCTCGTCCGGGCCTCAGTGCCAACGTGGTGGCGAGGGAAATCATCCGCGGACAGAATATCTAGTTGATAGGGAACCGAAGTAACTCCGGGTAAAAATTCAGACAGGTATTCGCGTCCAGGTCGCGAGCGCGAGCGTGGTGGTCTGAGATCGCGAAGTTCCTGCCTTTTTCTTTCACCTCGGTTATACCGTTAGCTTACTGGGGAAGTAGGTACCTACAGACACACGCTGCCTGTAGCTCTGCCTTGTCGCGTCAAGCGGTAGGAACCCACGAAGCCGGAGCAAATTGTGATTTCGAATATGGATCGCGACAGCGAACTATATTCGAGGTTTCAAAATTTAAACAAACCAAACCGCTTTCGACGATAATACGACACCTTATCACACGCTTTTACAGGCTGTACGTGACACAACGTCTTCGCTGTACAAGCAGAAAAAAGCCAAATTGATTAAACTTTTGAGGAGTGACCGTAATTATCTCAAGAATGAAGCTGGTATTTTCAATGATCCAAATGCGTTGAGAAGTTCGATACAGGCAGCCGGACAGAACATCGTTATGACGCATATGGTGCACGAAAAAATGATAACTTCTCTTTTCATGAATTTCGGTACTTATGTTTTACGAAGTCAACCCTCAAAAGTACGTTCAATTTAAGCTGTCTTCCCCCAACCGCTGAGGCATGCGATGAACATTCGCTTCGTACTTATTTACGAGTGTGCGAATGGCAAGGCGGTTGTTCAAAGGATCCAATGCAATGGGGGTGGAAAAGAAGCAACAGTATGTTGGTGCCGATCACTTGTGAAAAAGACCCAATTCCGGCCAATTTATTGGAGATCATTTCTTGCGGTTGCGATACAAGTAAATGTCAAACTAATTGTGCGTGTCGAAAAGTAGGACTGAAATGCACAATATTGTGCAAAAAATGTTGCGGACAACATAGTTCTAAGCGATGACGAAATCGACGAACAATTTTCAGGAATTTCAGACGATATTGATGATACGGAGGATGTAACGTTTGCATTAAGTGACGATGAAAATATTGTAGGAAATAACGATGATAACGCTAGCTATGAACCGGAGAGAAAAAAAAAGTATTTCATAGGGTACTTGTAAGAATGTATGTACATGATAACTGTAATAAAAGAATTACGGACTAATTCAAATTTACTTTTTTTCTCCTCACCTTTCAAATATAAGATTATTTATAGGCCACCCAATATCAACATTGAATTTGAAAGCAATTTTTTGGGGTACGTACTGAAAAAAAATGATTTTCACGAACATTTTTGAATTCACGAGAAAAAACTACGTTGAATAAAAAAAAATCATTTGTTTACGACACTTTATAAGGGATATATGGAAATTGTTGAGTAAGCCGCGCGAGAGGAGCCTTGGAGCGAGGCTAGCAGGCCACCACGCGTCACCCGGCTGGACCGAGGCCGCCGTCAGTATATTTCGCGTGCGAGTAACCGAATGCATTGATGATCTGCCATGAGATCAATGCTCGAAACGGTTTCTATAATATCAAATATTATTGAATTTCGCGAAAATGTTTATTTAAACAATAACAAATGAAAAAAACGTAAAAGTTATTGTATCTCGGCCTAGAATAAACATATTGGAACTTTTTCTTTTTTGAATTAATTACGCGTCTCGCTAAGACCTACGAGAATCTTAAGGAACATTTCAAATAACTTGAATATATAAGGCGTAACTTCTATTTGTTTATAAGCTGAAATCTTACATATTCGAAAAACATGTTGAAAAAAAATTTAAAATATTTTTTCACTCAAATCCTGAATGAACATGCTGAAAAGAATCACCATGATTTTTTTGCACCTTCTTGGCTTTGTGGAACAAATGCTATAGCGACACGCCAGATTTACGAAAATCGGTCATTGTTGCTAAACTATATAACATGGCTGGATAAACCTTACCGGTATCTCTTCAGGAGAGTTCCTTTCAGATGGTGGATGAGTTTGAGTACAGTACTTCATAAATTAACCTCGTAAATACAATAATAATTTTTTTGAAAAATTTTTGTTTAACAGTGATTTACCGCCAAACTAATAATTATACGTGATTTTTGCATAGGACTTATTTTGTAGATTTCATCACGGCGCACATTTTTTGTACGAAACATTTTTCGATAAATTTTATTCCAAAGATAATAACATCAAAATATGTCTTTTGTTTTTTCAATAATTTTTTTTTGACAGAAATCGTCATTTCTCGATTCCACAAATTTCACACTATATTCCTTGAGGTCCAAACTACCTCCAACAAAATTGGCGATTTGGCACGGCTGTTGAATAGAAGTCGTCCAAATTCATGTACATTCCGTCTGGACTAACAGACAATACTTCATTAGTCATTTTGGCAACCTGATCCTGAAATCAAATAGAAAATCAGGGAGCCGATAGTAAGTTTGTAATGAAATTTTTATACTAGGGTGCAACCTATGTTGAATATATTCTTGTGAATGACTTCTGATAAATACGAGTCGGCAATATCGAATAAACAGGACACTTCGAGATGACATGAAAGATATCACTGGATAGAATTGAGAAATCAATGTGAATTGTTAATATTTGTTTGATTGTGTTTGAGGTATCTTCTGGGATTCTGACCACTCACAATCTGAAGAACTGAATAATTATAATATACACAATTCTGTTCTTCCTGTACATCCCAACATTAATTCTTCATTTTGTCGGATTATGGCAGGTAAAAACGAAGGAAACGAGACAGGCAATTCATCCACTACAGAAAAACGAATTGAACAATATCTGATTCATTTATTTGTGGACATATATTAGCAAAGAAAGATGTAAAATATGGAATGATCATAAGAACATGTACGGAATGATTTTTGATTATTTCCCTCAATGCAAATAAACGATGAAAAAGTTGCAGGTTATACTGCTTTTACAGCGAATAAATGCACTATACTTTTCAACCGAATAAACTGATCAAGATAAACCAGGCGTGTGCCTCAATTTTATTGTTCCTGTGCTCGATTTCAATGTTTCCTGAGTTTACGTGTTTTCTGGAAATAATCACAACATATATCCCTCCTTAACCAAGTTTAATCGGTCAAAATGTGTGCATTTCAATGAATTTTAAAATTTTGCTTTCAAGCAAACGCTTTCGTGTATAATAATTTGAGATGAAATTTCTTGACCTGCGGTCTCGGGATTTCATTGAATAATTATACACTCAAGTCATTTGCTAAGCAAATGTTCAAAAATCATGGAAGTGCAGCACACATTTCAACCGAATAAACTTTCGGTTGAGTACCAACGTACTCAACTTCGGAATGAATGAAACTACATTTATCAACTCGAACTTTTTAATCACTCCCTCTTAGCCGGTGAATCACTATTTGTACTCTCATAGCTTGATCTTGTAATTTTTTCCAGTTCTCTAATTTCACAGTGGATTTCAGTATCAAACTGTAGCAATAAATGACTGTTTTTACTGCAATTCAGTATCGTAGAAATATCATCAATAACTTTCTAGATTAGTTGGCATCAGTTTCGAGAAATCGTGTGCAATGTGAGCATAAAGTATAAATCATAATAAATTCGAAAACGCATCATGTTCAAACTACGAAGTCAATGTAGGTGTTCCACAGGGCTCCATTTTACGCCCGATAGTATTTCTCCTATATATTAGAGGAGTCGGTATAATTTTTACTCGATTATATTTCATATTAAATGCTGATGATATATCATTGATAATTTGTAACAAATCTAATAACGTCTTACAATATGAATGCGAATCTAGAATGAAGTCTTTGATAACATGGTTTTGTCGAATAAATTATTATTCAGTCTATCATGAAATCTCGGACAGTCAGCCCAATATCACGGTGAGGACTTCAAAATTGAATTCTGGTCAAGAAATTGTTACAAGCGATATCGTGAAATTCCTGGGTTTTAAACTGGACAAGAATCTTAATTTCACAACATCCTGTGAATCATCAATATCTAACCTTAATACATTCTGTCACTTGATCTTAAATCTGAAGACTTTTTCAATCCATGAACAATTGATGAACTCCTACTACGCACAGGTGAAATCTCGTTTGAGATATGGAATTAACTTTTGGGGCAACGTCATTTATTATTCTAGGAAAACATTCATTGTACAAAGAAGAATTGTGAGGTGCTCAGCAGGAAAATTGAAACAACGCTCTTGCACAGATCTTTCCAAGACGCCCAACATATTTACTCTGACCGGATTATTCATTTCTGAGAAATAGAAAGGAATACCAAAGAATTGAAATATATATAACATCAACACGAGACAAAAGAATACCTTTTGCCAGACTGAATATTACCAGTTATTCGCCAAACTATATTGGGTCAAGGCTATTCTACAAATTATCTGAATCAGTGAAAAATTTTACAAAGAAAATATGATTGGAAAACAAATCAAAATATGTTGATTATACTGTTAGCGAATTTTTTTGTACAGCTCATCCAATCCATCTTGGCTCAGCACAACTAATGACGTATATGCCCAGCAATCTCTGCGAAGTACAGTAAGAATAAAAAACACCTCATGTATGTGTTCACTTCGTTGAAATATATTCCTAGCAGATGTTTTTTCTTTCTTCATGGTCTGCTCTACCAGTTTTCAACTGAAGAAGTAGCTGAGTTTGTGAGTTTGTGACAGGATGGATTGGATAAGCTGTACGTGATATACCTATTTGGAATATATCATAGTCATCTGCTATGTCTAACAGAAGACAGCTGTTGAATTCGCTTCACAAAATTTGGCAGTTTTCCATGGTTAAAGATCAAATTTTGTAAAGCGGCTTTAAGCGCTGTAAGCTGTTAGACGCGACCAATGGTTTGTGAGTTTTGTAGTATCTATGACTAATCCTATATGTTGTCAATTGTGGAAAATAAATGATAGATTGATTGATTAACTGCTTCACAATTTATACGTCGCCTTTTTCTCATTCTCGAGATTCACCCTGGTAATGTGAAGATCATTATATTAAACAATAAATGAACTGGAATGAAGATTCATTTTCACCCCGAATATCTGATGATCTTCACTTTTCTATTGGAAATTTCTATGAAAGACTCAGCAATGCAATGAGTATTCATATAAATGATTCTGAAATTATTTTACGGTAACAGCGTTTCCGACTGATGAAATTATTTGGACTGGGCTATAACTGTCAAACTTGTTGGTCTTTCAGCAGTAAATCTGTACGTTTTCCTCAAAACCACCAGATAAAATTTATGGCTGCTCTGATAAAACAATTGTCGTTATTTGCCAAATGATCTGTCTGGCCATTCAAATACTGGACGTACCTATCTGACATGTATATGGACCTGTGGTTGTAACAATTTTATCTCTTTTATCAATGGCATGTATCGTAAATTGGTGAATGCAACGTTAAATGCTTTTTGACATGAAAGCCCAACGGAATTTGTATGCGGAAACTGAATGTATAATCGATGCAATAGTATATTTTTGACATGAGGTAATAACCGGCTATTTGGTGGAAACATGGCGTTTCAATAAAATAAAATTGGAGTTCCATCGGTGGATTTGGGGAAAAACCTTCGGAGAATTCATTTAAATTCAAAACGTTTGTTCCTAACTGAATATGACCCAGTGGATTTGACGCGATTTTTATTCGTTCTCACAAAAAAAATATGTTTCAGTCCGTTAATAATTACTCTGAAACGAAAGGAATAGAATGTTCACTCATCATCTAGATGGATCAGACTGATATTGAGTTTTTCAGATGGGATAATTTGATATATGTTCATGAAGTTTTGAGTTGATGAAGGAAATTAATAAATATAATATGTGTTTTATCCTCTAGGTATTAAAAAATCTATTGAGAGTTCATCTGTCGTTTTCCGAAAAACTGCATCTGTTGGTACTTATTATTGACTTTGCAATGCAATGAGTGATATTCATGCTTGTAAGCCGTCTAAATTTATCGGGGTTGTATATATATATATATATATATATATATATATATATATATATATATATATATATATATATATATATATATATATATATATATATATATATATATTTAGTTTATTCGGTTGAAATGTGTGCTGCACTTCCATGATTTTTGAACATTTGCTTAGCAAATAACTTGAGTGTATAATAATTTAATGAAATCCCGAGACCGCAGGTCAAGAAATTTCATCTCAAATTATTATACACGAAAGCGTTTGTTTGAAAGCAAAATTTTAAAATTCATTGAAATGCACACATTTTGACCGATTAAACTTGGTTAAGGAGGGATATATGTTGTGATTATTTCCAGAAAACACGTAAACTCAGGAAACATTGAAATCGAGCACAGGAACAATAAAATTGAGGCACACGCCTGGTTTATCTTGATCAGTTTATTCGGTTGAAAAGTATAGTGCATTTATTCGCTGTAAAAGCAGTATAACCTGCAACTTTTTCGTCGTTTATTTGCATTGAGGGAAATAATCAAAAATCATTCCGTACATGTTCTTATGATCATTCCATATTTTACATCTTTCTTTGCTAATATATGTCCACAAATAAATGAATCAGATATTGTTCAATTCGTTTTTCTGTAGTGGATGAATTGCCTGTCTCGTTTCCTTCGTTTTTACCTGCCATAATCCGACAAAATGAAGAATTAATGTTGGGATGTACAGGAAGAACAGAATTGTGTATATTATAATTATTCAGTTCTTCAGATTGTGAGTGGTCAGAATCCCAGAAGATACCTCAAACACAATCAAACAAATATTAACAATTCACATTGATTTTTCAATTCTATCCAGTGATATCTTTCATGTCATCTCGAAGTGTCCTGTTTATTCGATATTGCCGACTCGTATTTATCAGAAGTCATTCACAAGAATATATTCAACATAGGTTGCACCCTAGTATAAAAATTTCATTACAAACTTACTATCGGCTTCCTGATTTTCTATTTGATTTCAGGATCAGGTTGCCAAAATGACTAATGAAGTATTGTCTGTTAGTCCAGACGGAATGTACATGAATTTGGACGACTTCTATTCAACAGCCGTGCCAAATCGCCAATTTTTTTGGAGGTAGTTTGGACCTCAAGGAATATAGTGTGAAATTTGTGGAATCGAGAAATGACGATTTCTGTCAAAAAAAAATTATTGAAAAAAACAAAAGACATATTTTGATGTTATTATCTTTGGAATAAAATTTATCGAAAAATGTTTCGTACAAAAAATGTGCGCCGTGATGAAATCTACAAAATAAGTCCTATGCAAAAATCACGTATAATTATTAGTTTGGCGGTAAATCACTGTTAAACAAAAATTTTTCAAAAAAATTATTATTGTATTTACGAGGTTAATTTATGAAGTACTGTACTCAAACTCATCCACCATCTGAAAGGAACTCTCCTGAAGAGATACCGGTAAGGTTTATCCAGCCATGTTATATAGTTTAGCAACAATGACCGATTTTCGTAAATCTGGCGTGTCGCTATAGCATTTGTTCCACAAAGCCAAGAGGGTGCAAAAAAATCATGGTGATTCTTTTCAGCATGTTCATTCAGGTTTTGAGTGAAAAAAATATTTTAAATTTTTTTTCAACATGTTTTTCGAATATGTAAGATTTCAGCTTATAAACAAATAGAAGTTACGCCTTATATATTCAAGTTATTTGAAATGTTCCTTAAGATTCTCGTAGGTCTTAGCGAGACGCGTAATTAATTCAAAAAAGAAAAAGTTCCAATATCTTTATTCTAGGCCGAGATACAATAACTTTTACGTTTTTTTCATTTGTTATTGTTTAAATAAACATTTTCGCGAAATTCAATAATATTTGATATTATAGAAACCGTTTCGAGCATTGATCTCATGGCAGATCATCAATGCATTCGGTTACTCGCACGCGAAATATACTGACGGCGGCCTCGGTCCAGCCGGGTGACGCGTGGTGGCCTGCTAGCCTCGCTCCAAGGCTCCTCTCGCGCGGCTTACTCAACAATTTCCATATATCCCTTATAAAGTGTCGTAAAAAAATGATTTTTTTTTATTCAACGTAGTTTTTTCTCGTGAATTCAAAAATGTTCGTGAAAATCATTTTTTTTCAGTACGTACCCCAAAAAATTTTTTTCAAATACAATGTTGATATTGGGTGGCCTATAAATAATCTTATATTTGAAAGGTGAGGAGGAAAAAAGTAAATTTGAATTAGTCCGTAATTTTTTTATTACAATTATCATGTACATACATTCTTACAAGTACCCTATGAAATACTTTTTTTTTCTCTACTTTTCGACACGCACAATTAGTTTGACATTTACTTGTATCGCAACCGCAAGAAATGATCTCCAATAAATTGGCCGGAATTGGGTCTTTTTCACAAGTGATCGGCACCAACATACTGTTGCTTCTTTTCCACCCCCATTGCATTGGATCCTTTGAACAACCGCCTTGCCATTCGCACACTCGTAAATAAGTACGAAGCGAATGTTCATCGCATGCCTCAGCGGTTGGGGGAAGACAGCTTAAATTGAACGTACTTTTGAGGGTTGACTTCGTAAAACATAAGTACCGAAATTCATGAAAAGAGAAGTTATCATTTTTTCGTGCGCCATATGCGTCATAACGATGTTCTGTCCGGCTGCCTGTATCGAACTTTTCAACGCATTTGGATCATTGAAAATACCAGCTTCATTCTTGAGATAATTACGGTCACTCCTCAAAAGTTTAATCAATTTGGCTTTTTTCTGCTTGTACAGCGAAGACGTTGTGTCACGTACAGCCTGTAAAAGCGTGGATAAGGTGTCGTATTATCGTCGAAAGCGGTTTGGTTTGTTTAAATTTTGAAACCTCGAATATAGTTCGCTGTCGCGATCCATATTCGAAATCACAATTTGCTCCGGCTTCGTGGGTTCCTACCGCTTGACGCGACAAGGCAGAGCTACAGGCAGCGTGTGTCTGTAGGTACCTACTTCCCCAGTAAGCTAACGGTATAACCGAGGTGAAAGAAAAAGGCAGGAACTTCGCGATCTCAGACCACCACGCTCGCGCTCGCGACCTGGACGCGAATACCTGTCTGAATTTTTACCCGGAGTTACTTCGGTTCCCTATCAACTAGATATTCTGTCCGCGGATGATTTCCCTCGCCACCACGTTGGCACTGAGGCCCGGACGAGGGGATCCCTACGCTCCCTAGCCTAGAAGATAACCAAGGGTTCGCAAAAAGCTATCCCCGACCTACTCCGCGACCGCGTGTCTAGCCTTCCGCCGCTAGAGTGACGTTTAGAGCCCCAGTATCCGAATGCAATGATCCACCCACGTAGGTGAATCGTACAGATACTGGTCGGCGTCTCCGGGGCGAGCAACCCGATTTGATACGGGTGGAGGGCCCAGAGCTTCCGTCGTCCTTCACGGCCCACACTCGGTCTCAAGTGCGGTGATGTCCAAATAAGTACCTGGGAACCGTGAAGGAATGGCTTCTTCTTGACGTCAATACACAATAATAGGGTAAGAGGCGGTGCAGAGCACTTTATTACAGGCCTCGGGGGGGGGGGGAGTCGTCGTCTCGTAGAGTGCCTCCTGGAGCACTATCTGGATTGTTGAAGTAGTTCCGAGAGGAACTGATTAATTGCTGCTTCTGAACGAATTCATATGTAAATGATTGCGCCTCGCAATCCGCTATCAGGGTTTCCCTTGTGGGAATATTCTATTCTCAACTCTTTCGTTGCTGAAAAACAACCACCAACTATCGTAGAATTCTTCTTAAATTGTACGACTACTCAAGCCTTTTATTTCCTACACAAGGAAATTCTTCGGAATAATACCGCTACTAATAATTCTTCCTAGATTATATGACTACTCGAGTCTTATTTGGAATAGCTTCTCAAATTTCGTCTTTGGATAATTATCTCGATATACGCTGGTGCGCGTCTGTCGTACGAATGCTGAATGCTCCACCATGCCCCCCCCCGGGGTTGAGCGCCCAGGATGACGTGATGCCATATCCAGTTGCCTGGATACGAGACCTCGCCGTCCTCCATTTTCCTTTCCACCCCCGCCCTCTCAGGAGCGGTCCTCAAACCTGCTGATGGGCACTTCAGCAAGATTGATATCTAACCCTCTTCGGTTGGAAATCAGCCTTTAGGTGCTATTGCTTCCTCTCTATCTCTTACTTTGGTTTCTACCTGACTCTGCTGTGTTGCAGTTTTTTGCATGGTGGTCCCCCCGACCTCTCCGGGACAGTTCTCGCCTGTCGCGGATCGGTTTATGTGTTCGCGCGCGATGTCTGTGTGTGTAGTGTGGAGTGTACTTACCCGAGTCGCTGATGCGACTCTTATACTCACCTAAGCCGCCTGCGGGCGACTCTTGGATGTGGTCTCAGGTTTTGCTTGGAAGGCCTCGGGTGTTTGTCCCTCTCGCGGAATCTGGGATCGTCCATGTTCAGTGCGTTGTGGAGGTCACGCAGCGCTGGGTTTGGATTGCTCCTGATACGCTCGAAGATGCTTTCGGCGTGGTCTCGCAGGTATTCGTCGACGTGCCAAATACTTAGGTTCAGGTCCCGGTAGATGTATCGGTTGGGGCAGTAATGAGGAGCGTTTACGGCCGCCCGCAAGCAGACGTTCATAAACGTTTGGAACATTGATCTGTATGACTGCGCGCAATGGCCCCATGCCGCCGAGGCATACAGTGCAATGGGGAGCAGGATCGTTTTGATAAGAAGCAGTTTCACCTGGAGATCCATGTTACTTCTGCGACCTATTATGGGATTGAGGTTGCGCCGTGCGGCTTTCGCCAGGTTCAACCTCTGTCGGGTGTGGGACCTGAAAGTCAGCTTGTTGTCCAAGTCGACTCCTAGATATTTGGCTTCGTTCGTCCATGGGATTTCTCGACCGTTGTGGATGACGTGTCCTGCAGGTTCTACTCTCCTCCGTGAAAATAGTATCGCCTGGCTCTTATCAGGGTTGATCGCTATTTTCCATAGACTGGCCCATTGCCCGAGTCTATTTACCTGCCGTTGCAGGTACCTCGTAACCATCGTGTGGCTGGGGGATCTCGCCAGCAGAGCTGTATCATCAGCGTAGAGTGCCAACTTGTTATGGTTGTTCTCCGGCCTTGGTACGTCTGCTGTGTACACTGAGAAGAGGTGCGGGGAAAGTACTGCTCCTTGTGGGACTCCTGCTTCCAGGACTCTCCATTCGGAGAGCACACTCCCCACTCTGCATTGACATCGTCGGTCCCTCAGGAATGAGTCGATTAGTCTGACCATTGGCCTCGTGTATCCAAAATCAGACATTTTGGCCACGAGTCCGTCGTGCCAGACCCTATCGAACGCCTTGGAAACGTCTAAGAATATCGCTCCTGTGTGGTGTCCTTTCGCTAGGTTGAAGCCTTCTGTCGCAAATTCGACCACTCTAAGAACTTGGAGTTCTGTCGAGTGTTCCGACCTGAATCCGAACTGTTCGTCTGGCAGGACGTTCAGTACTTCTGTCTGTTCCTCGAGTCTTTTCAGAATGACGCGTTCCGCCACCTTACTCATCGAGGATGTCAGACTTATCGGCCTGTGGTTCTCTGGGAAGGTATGGTTCTTGTTCGGCTTCGGGATCATGATGACCGTGGCCTCCTTGAACTGGGATGGGAAGTGTTGGAACCGGAGAATAGCATTTATGACGTTAGTCAATGCTACTATTCCTTTCCTGGGTAGGGCTTTGAGTGCCCGGTTCGGTATTTGATCCGGGCCTGGGGCTTTCCGAGTAGCGAGACTTCTTACGATGCCTCTGACTTCCTCGGGGGTTGTCGGGTCTATGGGATGGGCGTTGTCCCTGCGCTGGCGTCTAATTCCTTCTGCTGCCGATTCGATCCGCCTCTCGGCGTTCTCTTCCTCTTCGGTAACGAAAGCATTATTATTCTCTCTACACTGTTTCTGAAAGCTGTCCGCGAATGCTTCTGCTTTTTCAGGATCTGTGTATACTATGCCTTGTTCTCCATGTATGGGAGGGCATGGTTTTCGACGGCCGTGCCTTAGAACTTTCTGCATTTTCCATGCAGATTGATCCTCGGTGTTGAGTTCTGCCAAACGGTCTTTCCATTTCTGGTCTCGGAGTGTTTGCAGCGCTAGCCGCAGCATTCTGCTGGCCCTGTGCATACAACTCTTGTCCATCGGGGCAAGTGTCCGTTGATATCTTCTCTTTAGGCGTCTTCGAATTCTAATGAGTTCCGTTACCTCCGGTGTTAGTTCGTCCTGTAGATTGAAGCGTGGGGATTGGACGTTCCGGGCGCTTCGCTCCATGGATTCGAGAATCGCCTTTTGAAGGTTACTGGTGGTTACCTCCAATTGGCCTATCGAATCGATGAGTGGAATTGGTCCTATCTCGTCGTGGACAGTGCGTTGGAATTTGCTCCAGTCTACTATCCTCTTTTCCTGTGCCACCGGTTCCATTTCTCCGTCTCCTACGGTCAGTAGGATGGGATTGTGGTCCGATGACCCTTCGTCCAAAACTTCCATCCCGGAGGTGGTGATGTTCTGGACTATGGCAAAGTCTAGTACGTCTGGTTGTGCGCCTGCGTGGGGGTAATGGGTCGGTTCTGCTGGGGAGACGATTGCTAGTTCGTCGAACTCGTTCATCCACCTGGCTAGCTCTCGGCCTTTCCGGTTCTCGTTCCTGCAGTTCCATTCGTGTGACTTCGCGTTGAAGTCACCTATGGCGACTGTTGGATGGTGATCCGGAAATATCTCGGCTATGTCGGTCCTCGCTATGTGTTCCCGCGGAGGCAGGTACACGGATACGATTCTCAACTGTCCGTGCCGTCTCAACTTCACTATGACTGCGATTGCCTCGCCGCCCTGAAGTTCCGGCTTCCGATCTTCGCTTTGCACTAGGTCGTTCTTCACTAGTATGGCCACGCCTCCCGCTGCCCGCTGGCCTGGCCTGTCTGCTCTGTACGTGTTGTACCCTGGAATGTGATAGTTCTGCGTGGTTCGAAGTCTGGTTTCTTGGACCGCCATGACGTCTATGGATAGACGCGACGACAGTTCCATTAACTCATTCTTGCGTCCTGCAGCGCCGTTCGCGTTCCAGGATCCTATCACGAGGTTTTCCGGTATTCGTTGTACTGCCATTAACGTTTTCCGGCTCCCTGTATTAGTGCAGACAGTAGGGCGTGGGCCATGTTCTTCTGCTCGTCTGTCAGCTTATTCAGGATTGCGCTCAGGTCCGCTCCGACGGTACCTTGCGATTCCTGTGGTTTCGTTTTTGGGGTCGTGTTCCTTCCGGGTTTTGGAGCTGGTCTCCTTTCTGGCTGTTTCGGCTTTGGGGCCGGTTTTGCCTGGAGTAGCCTGTGCGGCGTTTGCCAGGCTTTAGGGAACAGCTTGCATCCCCTGTAGCTGGCTGGGTGCGCCTCTTTGCAGTTGGCGCACTTTGCCGGTTCCTCTCTTGGTTTTTCGCAGGTTCTGCTTTCGTGGTTTTCACCACACTTCACGCAACGTGCCGTTGCGTGGCAGCAGCGCTGTGAGTGTCCAAAAGATTGGCACCGATGGCATTGGGATATTACTCCCCTCCGTTGGCGCTGTGGTTCCACCCTAACTACTAGGTGAACGCATCTGTTCACCTTGAAGATTCGCTCCTCCGTCCGCGGTACTTTAACGAGAAAGAGCGGTAGCTCTTTCCTCGTCCGTCTTGATGTCATCCTGTGACATTCGATGACGGTGAAGCCTTGCCCCTCTAGGCTGATCTTTACGTCACTGGGGGTGACGTTTTCCGGTATCCCCCTTATCACGGCGTGCAGCGGGATGTCCTTCTTCAGGTTGAACGTGTGGAATTCAAGCCTGTTGTCTTCGAGGAATTTGGTCAGCTTCCTCCAACTGACCTCGTCTGCGGTACTGATATGAATACCGTCCGACAGTAATTTCGCCTTGGTGAACTGGATCTGACGATCCGACAGTTCTGTGGAAATCGCATTCCACTTTTCAGTCGCTCTTATCACGACTGATGGCGGCTTTGCTGGTACCTGGGGCTTGGGGTTCTCGGGCTCTTGTGTCGTCGAGGTAGACGCCACTGCAGGGGTAATATCGACTGCCGGGGCCACAACCTGGGGTGTTGGTGGGCCGCTCTTGTCGGTTTTTTCCTCTGCTTCCCTCGCCAGCTTCTTCGCCTTTCTTTGCCTGGTGCGGCCGTTTGGGCGTGATTTCGAGGTTTTGTTTTCATCGTCCGTGTCCGTCCCAGACACGGATGAGAAAGTGTCATGCGTCCTTTTGGCGGACGTAATTTGAGGTACGGTTTCCGTCTCCTCTTCGCTCATGGGTTCCTCCTCGTGGCTACTTTCAGATTCGCTTTCGTTGGGCTTCATGGCGGCTCTCAACTCAGCGAGCTCTTTCTCGAGCTTTCTGTTCTTCTCCTGGAATTGTTGGAGCATTTCCATCATTCGCATGGCCCTCTTTTCGCTCTCGGCGTACTTCTGCTCCAGTGTCTCCGGGGCATCTTCGTGGCTTCCCATCTTTTTGGGCCTTTGTTCAAGGCACCTAAAAATCAGAAAAGCTAAAAAGAAATTGTGCTGGGCACATTTGCCTTATAGGCATGTAGGTAGTCCTGTAAAGGACTGATTCCGGTCCGCTCTCGACCGATTCAATATCAGGTAGTCCTGTAAAGGACTGATTGGTTAAGTTCTAGGAACTATATCGCCTTGGAATAATATTAGTCTGGGTCCGTAATTAAATCACTTTGCCTTCCTAACTAGCTTCGTCTCGACTATGCTCTTCGATTGCTCGATGATCACGCTGACTGCTGCTGAATGCTCCGGAAAAACGCCCGTTTTTATAGACGCGCTCGGCATTCTGTAAGTACGGTGGCGGGCGATAACGCGCGCTGATTGGTTGCCCGTCTGGGACTACTCTCGCCGCGTGACGGCGCATGGACCGCGGCGGGAGCAAATTTCTTTCTACAATTCTTATTTCGGTTATTTTTGTAAGTATTATTTTACGATGATATTACGTTGATGATTTATTTATTTTTCTATCATTTTTTTAGTTCAAAAGTTGGTGGTTGATGACAGTATATCAGGGTATATATATATATATATATATATATATATATATATATATATATATATATATATATATATATAATCTCGAAAAACAATATTTATTTGTTCAAACCTAGCCGCCAGAGTATCGAGGAGAAATTATATTCCACAGATAGTTTAGAATATCCTGATATACGACACCTTATCAGCTTCATCCACGCTTTTGCAGGCTGTGACACAACGTCTTCGCTGTACAAGCAGGGAAAAGCCAAATTGATTAAACTTTTGAGGAGTGACCGTAATTATCTCAAGAGAGAAGCTAGTATTTTCAATGATCCAAATGCGTTGAAAAGTTCGATACAGGCAGCCGGACAGAACATCGTTATGACGCTATATGGCGCACGAAAAAATGATAACTTCTCTTTTCATGAATTTCGGTACTTATGTTTTACGAAGTCAACCCTTAAAAGTACGATCAATTCAAGCTGTCTTTCCCCAACCGCTGAGGCATGCGATGAACATTCGCTTCGTACTTATTTACGAGTGTGCGAATGGCAAGGCGGTTGTTCAAAGGATCCAATGCAATGGGGGTGGAAAAGAAGCAACAGTATGTTGGTGCCGATCACTTGTGAAAAAGACCCAATTCCGGCCAATTTATTGGAAATCATTTATTGCGGTTGCGATACAAGTAAATGTCAAACTAATTGTGCGTGTCGAAAAGTAGGGCTGAAATGCACAATATTGTGCAAAAAATGTTGCGGACAAAATTGTTTGAATGTCATCGAACCTAAGCGATGACGAAATCGACGAACAATTTTCAGGAATTTCAGACAATATAGATGATACGGAGGATGTAACGTTTGCATTAAGTGACGATGAAAATTTTGTAGGAAATAACGAAGATAACGCTAGCTATGAACCGGAGAGAAAAAAAAAGTATTTCATAAGGTACTTGTAAGAATGTATGTAGATGATAATTGTAATAAAAAAATTACGGACTTATTCAAATTTACTTTTTTTCTCCTCACCTTTCAAATATAAGATTATTTATAGGCCACCCAATATCAACATTGAATTTAAAAAGAATTTTTTGGGGTATGTATTGAAATAAATTGATTTTCACGAACATTTTTGAATCCACAAGAAAAAACTACGTTGAATAAAAAAAAATCATTTGTTTACGACAATTTATAAGGGAGATATGGAAATTGTTAAGTAAGACGCGCGAGAGGAGCCTTGGAGCGAGGCTAGCAGGACCGAGGCCGCCGTCAGTATATTTCGCGTGCGAGTAACCGAATGCATTGATGATCTGCCATGAGATCAATGCTCGAAACTGTTTCTATAATATCAAATATTATGCCTAACACTATTACGAATGCCCGAAAACTTGAATTTCGCGAAAATGTTTATTTAAACAATAACAAATGAAACGAACGTAAAAGTTATTGTATCTCGGCCTAGAATAAAGATATTGAAACTTTTTCTTTTCTGAATTACGCGTCTCGCTAAGACCTACGAGAATCTCAAGGAACATTTCAAATAACTTGAATATATAAGGCGTAACTTCTATTTGTTTATAAGCTGAAATCTTACATATTCGAAAAACAAAAATATTAAAAATATTTTTTCCACTCAAATCCTGAATGTACATGCTTAAAAGAATCACCATGATTTTTTTGCACCTTCTCGGCCTTGTGGAACAAATGCTATAGCCACACGCCAGATTTACGAAAATCGGTCATTGTTGCTAAACTATATAACATGGCTGGATAAACCTTACCGGTATCTCTTCGGGAGAGTTTCTTTCAGATGGTGAATGAATTTGAGGACAGTACTTCATAAATGAACCTCGTAAATACAATAATAATTTTTTTGAAAAATTTTTGTTTAACAGTGATTTACCGCCAAACTAATAATTCTACGTGATTTTTGCCTAGGACTTATTTTGTAGATTTCATCACGGCGCACATTTTTTGTACGAAACATTTTTCGATAAATCTTATTCCAAAGATAATAACATCAAAATATGTCTTTTGTTTTTTTCAATTATTTTTTTTTGACAGAAATCGTCATTTCTCGATTCCACAAATTTCACACTATATTCCTTGAGGTCCAAACTACATACAAAAAAATGGCAAATTGGCACGGCTGTTGAATAGAACTCATGTATTAGTCTACTGGTCTATGTCCTCAGTCTCCATTGAGTATGGTAGGGTTGGGGAAAAGGAAAAGTAAAAATGTCGTTTTGGAAAGCAGCTCGCAACGAAAGAGGCAAAATCGATAATACCAATTATCTATTCTTGGATTATCGCACATACACACATCTTATCATCAGAGCTGAGTGTTCGTCACAAGTACCGAGGCAATATGTTCACCTTTCATGAAATATTTCATGCTTATGTAATTGTGTAGTGTAGTGTAGTGGACAAGGATGCGGCAAATGGGCTATCTTGAATAATGGTTGAATACACACACCTCAACTAATTAAGTGCCATTTTGCACTTAGGATCTTTTCTCTATGAAATGTGTTCAGCAGGCTAGATCCTTCTTTCGTCGATGCCATACAATTTTGAATGAATACCTTTTTTGTATAATCATTTTCAATTTCTAATAACACAACTATGACTTGGTGTTATAAACTTCTGGCGAATGAAATTTCGCGAATTATATTTTTAGCGCAAAAGAAAGTAGTGCATTTCTGAAAGAAATAGTCAGAAGGATTGAGCACAAATTTACCAATTTCATTCTTTCAGGGGCCAATTAAATGATATAGGAAAATGATCTAGATGATCTAGAGATGAACTACCCCAAGATCAAACTGATATTAATTCCACTCGCTAGCATTTTTAGCATGTTCAGGAGAATAAAATTGGAATAATATCAATATTTGATGTTGGGGTAACTGATTTCCGAACAGAAAGTTGTTATTAGTCTTGTTAATACATTCATTCTTAAGAATCAATTCAATGAGTCGATTGTTTTAACGAGAAAATCGACGGAACTTTCAAACCTGCTTCAGTTGAAACAACGCTATCAGACCATAAGACTAACATGTCACGATAATTCGAATTGTGTTTTCTAAATAATACTCCGACCAACACTGAAATGTTTCACCATAAAAATACTTTTGTACTATTGATAATTCACTTATACTGCTCAAAAGATCGACGGAACTTTCAAACCTGCTTCAATTGAAACAACGCTATCAGACCATAAGACTAACATGTCACGATAATTCGAATTGTGTTTTCTAAATAATTCTCCGACCAACACTGAAATGTTTCACCATAAAAATACTTTTGTACTATTGATAATTCACTTATACTGCTCAAATGATTTCTAAGTCAAGCTTCCAACACTTTTAACCAAACGCTATTCACTAAACTCCTCACTAAACTGCGCTCATTAGGACGGAAATCTTTCTGGAGATCGGCTACTCTGAATCCAGAAAGTTCGAACGCTCCGAGTATCGTCCAGGCAGGGAGTTCTCCATCGAAGTGGACCAGTTCCATTGTTATTCAAATGAGCAACGTTCTGTTTACGAGCCCGACTCTGCGTTGGCGTTAGCATATTTCGTAACATTATATAACAATCTTGAATGGCATTTCCCATGATTCATTCAGAAAAAACAACTATGTCATAAAAATTGACATGCTACAACTTGTGGATACATTTCTTACACAATATAGAAATCACGTTGAATCAGCGTTGAATTGATGTTGATTGGAGAATACAGGGATAACAAATGATTCATAGAAGAAATTAAATGAAAAAACAACTGAAGAGATCTAGAATTAAATATTCTGGATGAAATATTTTCAAAGAATCTATGAAACGCTCAACAAATTTACAATATAAAACTATTATCAGTGAAGTGAATGTAATCCTACTTAACATGACTAATAATAATCAACATAACGGATAGCTCAATAACTAAACAAACTCTGACGAACATATCCTTCAGAAAATATGAAGGAAGTGATTAATGATAAAAAATAATAAATGCTTGCAATGAATATTTCTCAATAACGAACGAAAAATGAGTAAAAATATGGAAATATTAAAAAATTTGCCACTCCAAATTTTCCAATAGTTCATAGAAATCAACAAAATATTTTAATAACTCCGTCGCACCCACCAAAACAATAGAAACAGTGTTCAATCTAATTTTTTTCTAGGAAATGATAGAATTCCATAAAATATTATTGAACATACTCATTTTCAGAAAATAAGCACTCTGTTATATGATAAACCTATAATTGACCTGGGAGCATTTTTGAATCAGCCAATTGCCATATGCCAATTCGTCTTCTCGTGAAATATTCGGACACATAAAAGAGATTCAACAATTTTTCTCTAGTACTGCGGGCCATCAAATGAAATTGGTACCTTTGCTCCTGTGAGAATTATGTGTGAAATTGATAAAAAATACAGGGGAACTTCGTCTAAAATGAATTGATATTGCAGGGAGTCGTTTGTATTGGAAAAGACCAAATGATCAAAGGCGCCGTTTCTTAAGGGCAAGGGGGGCGGGCGCCCCTCCCTGGATTTTAGATTTTTCAGTCCATACGCCGCATAAGACACATATCGACTTGATTTTGCATTTTTTCAATCCATTCTCTAAAGTACTTATTAATTTCAAAAAAATGTGCCCCCCTAACATTTTTTGTAACGGCGCCCATGCAAATGATTGTAGTTAATGAAAAGATTCAGTACTTTCAAATGGACTACTATGTGAAAAACAGTTATTCGATTTTGAACTTCTGATGACCACTTACCTTTTTATGTTTTTGAAATGCCCTATTTTCCTTGGGTCAGAATCCTCAGCTTTCAATTTTATTTCGAGTTTTATCATGGAAACAGATATAATCCTCAACTGGAAATGTTTACCGTCAAAAATCCGTTTTTTATAATCACTGGTGGTTTTGACTTTTTATATTTTGTAAAAAAATATTGACATGACTGCTGTGGAGATAACCAGAAAATGTCAAAAATCGAAATAATATAAGATTAATTGTATGAAATGTGATATTTTGAGAATATTAATGATTGGGGTAATTTCTAATCCAGGAATCAAATAAAGTCTTCTCATTTTTCATGATGATATCTTACCACATACTAACGGCTAGGTCCATCGATTCATAGGAAAATAATTAATTTTCAGATTATTATTTCAAGCAGTAAAAAAATAATATTACTGCTATATTGATCAATTTCGAAAAGCTGATTTGAGAAACATCGAAAAAATAAAAAGGTTCATAGTTGTAGAGGAATTGGAGTATTCCTGTTGGAAGTTTTGAAAATTATACCTATGAAAGTAAGACATGTTGTAATGTTATTTCTCTAATAATAATGTGATGAATAGAAATACCCATGCAATATTTCAATTATTATTCTAACAATGTTTTGTTAGACTTTATCACACTCATCAAGGTTCAGTCCTTCTTTACAAAATAATTTAATTATATATTACTTCATTGTATGTCACCACCTGATACTGAATAGTGATTTTATAGATTTTATTCCTAGTAGAAAGGGGGTATCTGCAAAAATATTAACCCATTGATGAATTTCGTGACTTTGGAGAATGATTTATATTTGCAAAACAGGAAGAGATACATATTTATCTTTGAATATGAAATATTTGAGATGTTCAGTTAGTGATGGAGTTGAAAAGGTGCCACATAATCGAACTGAATCAAACATAATAATTGAATTGAAAATCCATATTCCCAAAAATTTCATCCTTTCAGTTTCCTGTACGATTTTCACTGACAAAGGTTTCACAAAACCGCGATACGTATTTTGCTATACAATATGCCTCAAGCAGGATTCACCGGTAATGGCACTGTAAAAAAAATTAAGTTCATTGGACCATTTGACATGACTTTAGAGGGTTGTTCTCAAGACAACCCTAATTCCAAGGACAATCAAACAATGACAGACATATAACTTTCAACTCTGTTGCGATTTTGACCATGTATGTGAAGTGAGCCCTAGTGAAGTGAAAGTAAAGAGAAAAAGAAAATATACCTAGTTCACTAATGATAGAAATTAGTCAAAAACATGATTCATTCACTGTGTGACAATGAAACGATAATAAAACCAGTTGAAATCAATGTTTATCAATAAAATGGAAAAGGTTGAAACAATGGAATTATGGATGAATAGAAGTCTTGAGTATTCACATTATAATCACGCGGATGAGGAGATATGTTATCGTCTTTTTTGAAGGGGACCCCAATGAATGGAAATTCACTTAAGTCTCGTTGGTCAAACTGATTACTAGAGATCAAAAAGGAAAACCCCTAATAGAACAAATTTATATTGATATAAAAATGTATCCTGTCATGAATAATTTGGATGGTAATCGCGTAATCGGCAATTCTCGGCGTTCACTTATGATAAATATTGTGAGACTTCGGTCTTGAATAATCAAAAGAATAGAGGCTTCTATTGATATTTTATTTTCAGTCGTGACAGATAATAACAACAACTGGTTATCACGGCAATCATACATGTACAGGATGAATATAATATATTAACATACCCCTCTTTCTGAAGTATCAGAAACGGAAATGATTTGGGGGTCTGATACAACGACCAAATCCAGAAAACCTAACTGGAAACCTTCCACTATATGTATTAGAATTATTATCTAAATCTGTTTCTCCTATCTTGATTTGTCAATTCCATCATACTCTTGATCATCATTATCTATATTTATGATATTTTTCAATCTTTATGTAACTATCATTATCTGAGGTACCCCTTCACAGATTCTACTAGTTGAAGGTTCAGTTGGATGTTGGTTATTGTTTTTATCAAGATGATTATGTTTTATGAATTTTCTATTTCTAAAAATTTTCGAACTGTAATTGGTTTTCAGTGATATCATTTGAAATTATTTTTTTAAAGATAGCAGGAGTCCAAATACTTCTGTGTGGAAACTGAACTAATACCTGCGAATTGATTTTTAATGGTGGCAAGTTTCGAACACCTCTAGAATTATAATGTATTTCTTTTTTGATTTTTGTTAAACTATAAGAAATACTGTTTTCGTCAACCACTTGTCGTTTAACAGTTTGTGTTGTACATGGTAAAATACATCTCAACTTTCTAGACATAAATATTCGAGATGGAGAAAATTCTCAACCAAAGGCATAATGCTATATAGTAAAAGTTCAAGATAAATGTCTTTCCGACCCTGACGCACTTTTTATACAGATTTTTGGCAGTTTGAACATGTCTCTCTGCCATGCCATTAGATTGAGCAAAAGTGGGTTGACTGATGATATGGTAGAACTCTCACTCTTGAGATTTCTTGGCAAGATTTTTAATTTTGTGTTAAGCATTTTGACTTGTTTGAGCCTGCACATTCTAATATTCAATCATTTATTTGTTAGAATGTGTAGCTAATAAGTAACGGAATAGAAATGTGATTTCTTCTTCAATTAAATGAAAAGGTTATTAGAAAGGAGAATTCAAGAATACAGTCAACTCCGGAGTGCTCTAAAACTCCAATAAATGAAAGGAAATTGAAAAATTCATAGTGAGAATGATTCGTTGGAAGCTCCTCTATAAAATGTTTCGATGTCATTATATTGTGAAATGACTAGAAAAAAATATGTTATCGTCCATAACTTTGTTATTTTTGATTTAACATTGAAGAGTAATAGAAATAAAGTTGTGAAAAATTCAATTTTCAACAAGAAAAGTTTAGCAGATAAAGCGCGAAAATTATTGCAACTCTTTTTGCAAGATGGCGGCAGCGGGACAAGAGTAGCAACCCCACAAACTTGGATTTAAGACTACCCTAACCACCGCTCCACATCAAGAAAATAAAATTGTGTCCTCTGAAAAACCAAACCCCAAACATAAACCCCATTCAACACCCTTTGATAGAATTTATTGTTTTTTTTTTCGAAATGAGCACAGTTATCATTATACTGTCAATTGATTGACATTCTGTTACTAATTCTAGAGGCTACCTAATGTCGAGGCAGTTGGGAAAAGAAATGAATGTGTTTTCATTAGGAACCAGTCACTATTACTACACCTACCTACAAAAAGGGCTACTGAGGGTTAAATGACTCATTGCATTGTACACTTTTTCAGTATAATAGGTTGCTTTTTCTTGTTATAGTAACATTTCAATTTCAAATGATGTTCTCATGAAGTAGTAGTGAATGAACTCAAATATTGAATACGCGTTGAGAGTGGATGTTAATTAATGAATAATCACAATTATTCCCGGTTTTCAGTGCAAACATACAATAATACCGCTAATTCGGCGTCAATTCCAATTCAACACCATTGATATCATTACTCATTTTCCGTAAGTAAATAGATGTGGAATGTGAGGCACGCAAATTAGTACATTGCTGCGCGTTCGAAGTACTATAGATAATAGTTTGTGAAATTCGGGAATCCATTGTTATTAATCACATATCATTACAATGTGAAGTTAATAAAAGTGCTGCAAACCAGGTCACTGGGTCTGGCAAATCACCTTGTGATAACACTTAATTAGTTCATCTGATGAAGATAATATCAACTGATCATTTTCCATAATGTGTTTGGACGATGAAAAATGCTAGGCAGGTTACCACCCCAAGTCATGTGGTAGGCGACATATTCATATGTCGACGAGAGGTAGGAACCGGGTGAAGGAATATGGATTCTGTAACACTTCATAGGTACTTAAATGATGAGAAACTTGCACTCCCAGTTATTTCCTCAATATCTTTGCGAATGAAAATATACATTCCAACTAGTACACCCGATTTCATTATCGAAATTCAATTACTTATTTTGTTTTTTTTCTTAGACAGGTCTCATGAGAACATAAATGAAAGTGGCAGTCATTGACAAATTTAATCCATAAGTCACCTATCTTTGTGCATTAATATTATAATTACCGCTTATCACTGTGGCCAGTTTTGACTTTATGAGCTCGTAGACGCTCATATTCGTTTCCCAACATATATCTTTCTCTCAAAGAAAATGTTTTTTTTTAATCCGGACATATAGTTGATTCATTTTCCCAAGCGTAATCAAGATTAAACAAATCACACACCCTCTCTATAACATCTGTTTTTTATCAATCGCTAAAAGAAAATCAAAATTCGTTAGCATTTGCCTTCTTAGCAAATAATTATGGTATTTTAATGATCGAATAATACTCGAAACAGTGAAGATGGTCCTAAAACCGACGGTGTTTTACATTTCAACTAAACTTTCCAGACATGCTTACCAACTAACGCAGTACCATCACGTCATTGTTAGTTGTCATCGGGGTTCTGTTTGTCGCCAGTTATATTTTGTTTTGCAGTCAAATACACTACGAAAACATTCTGCCTCAAAGTTTAACGTCTCTTGGCACCATTACTTCCAAAGTAAGTACAATACAACGTCATTCACAAATATTCTATAACATTTGAAACCTCCTAATGACCCCATTATTGAGAGACATCACTCAAACCTATAAATACAAGCCGTAAATATTCACAACACATTTATAAACTTTTTTAGATTGTGCCTGGGAGTATTCTCTATTCAAAGTACAACAGTTTGTGTTGATCTTCTGCGATATTTTGAAGAGGACAGAGCACGTGGAGGACTTTTTTAACCAGACTCATCAGAACAGAGGTTACCATGCAGATAATTAACTAATTTTGATTAAATTATATCCGTTATATTGATACTGTTTGCAGAATGATGAAAATTCTCATCGATGAAATTCGATCTTTGAGAGATCTAGAAGTTTGACCAATATATTCACTATCACAGTTATGGCAGGGAACTGAATAAACGAACTCAGATTGAAGGAGAATGGAAGTCTTGTCTTGAAGTTTGTGAAAAAGTTCATTAATTGTTAGTTAGGTTTCATAAGCACTTTCTACATTTATGTTCTCGGAAATTCTTGTCAGTTTCGGTGTGAGGAGGATTTATCTCATTTAGAATAGCGTGAGGTTGAGCATTATTATTATTAATGGAATTTGAATCATGGGTAGACGTACTGAAGGGATCTGGGTAGGAGTTTCATCAACACATCATTTTATTGAAATTATGTAACATTGGAAATTTCTGCTCCGAAAAAACTCGTAGATGTTTCGATTTTTGAGTGAAAACAGTTTGACGTTGAAGAGCCCCAACAATTCATAATGGAAAATAACCAGTTGAAGAAATATCATGTCTTCTATATTATTGACATTTGATCAGAAGGTGGAACCAAAAAGAGTCTTGAGAGAATCCTAATTTTGAATTACTGAAATTTTGCCGTCTTTAGCTCTTCATATGATCACCCAATATCTTGAATGAAAATGCAAAAATCCTTATTCAAAAATTTCCATCCAAGTAAGACCGTCAACCTAGCCATTATATGATATCAAGGTCAGGTCCTCATTCTCAGAATTCGTAAACAACTCCCTTTTCAGATGAAATTCGCAAAAATAACCGTCTATTTATCACTTCATTCATATTGGAGCACTCCCGAATGAAATATGATAGCAGCATCTGGTGATCCGAATTTGCAAATTTTTCATTTTCAGTTCCATGAATATTCCGCCGTTTCATTGCAAACACAAATCCGTACCAAACGTTTCCTTCCAATAGAAAATCCAATTAAAGCGATGACATTTTTATAAATGAGCCTCAACGTGTGGTGTCCACGCATCAGCTGGCAATACCGGACAGAATCGAGTTGGTCATTTTGTCGGTTTCGATTTGATAAGTGATGTTTCCATAGTTGCCTAGAATAGGATCAAAAATACTGAAATATTGATCTAGAGTGAATACAATTCAAAAAATGTTGCACGTCATCGATGATGACATGAAATCAACCCACTAGTAGCAATCTTTAAATAGAAATGCATTGAAACGGTTATATTGAATTTCAAATTTGGCACCTGTATTGACATTTGGTTGGCAGCACTCTCGATTGCCGCAATTGGTTCGAAATGTGTTACAATTGTCATTAGAAAATGACAGTTCTATGTATAGGTCATTTTAGTACTTCAAATAAGATGATTGTGATGATCAAACACTGTGTATTTCGACGCTTCTATAGAAAGTATAAGTCTAAGGTTTTTCGTAAAATTGCCAGAAGAGTTGAAAACTATCGTATTTATATCTATAATCTCCACTCAGATATTCATTTTTTTCGTGTTTCTGCAGATTTGAAGTCGGGTATGTATACTGTCATAGCGATTTCTCAAAAGAATAAAGATAACAAAGCTCACATACGAACAAGAGGCTTACAAATACTGCATTACTGGAAATATATGTTATGCGTAACAATATTTATACTATGCAGGAACACAGTAACTTTTTGCAGTTTATATATATATATATATATATATATATATATATATATATATATATATATATATATATATATAATTACATATATTATGGAAAAATCTCTATTTTTCAAAATAGTTTGGATTAAGCTATTCAAAATATACGATTTGAATCTTCGGAAGGGCATATAACTCTTCCAATTGGAAAACTTTTCCATGGTTGAGCTTCCATATTTCAATGAATGATATACATGTTCCCATTAACAAAGAAGGTTTGTGTAAATTTTGGATTTTCCCTCTTTCATATTCGAGACTTTAATTTTTGTCCAAAATTCCATGAATCTATAACAATCTGGCTACAGTGTACCCCATAATGACGTGCATCAGTTATCTTATCAAATTGTATCAGCTATATTTAGTATAGGTACTCCACAGTTGAAACTATACAAGATGGCACAGATATAACTTTAATTTTTCAGAACCAACATATTATGATGCATTATTTTCTTACGAAGAGTAGGCTTTTGTGATTGCTCAAAAAATTTATGCATGGTGTTATGCAATAATCGGATAAATCATTCTGGTTCAGAATGAGTTCATATGTTTCCCGGTTGAAGAATTTAAACTATCGATCAATTGGCAAGGGAGTTTTAACCTGTATCATTTACGTACCATGCTACGAAATACGTTAATGCATCCTACAATCGCTCTATAGTGTAGCCGCTGAAAAGATAGAATGATCACGTTATTGAATTAACGAAACACACGTAAATACAAAGCACAAATGGGTACAGTATAGTGTAAACAGTTCTTCATATATTTCTGTTTAGAAGGCGTGGCATCGTACGCCGCGCAGGCTATATATAGATGCAGGCATTCACTGTTCACGCGTCCGTGAATTCTATCTTTTGAACGGCCCGACTATAGACATCTAGACAATTATTGATAACTATAAAAATATTCTGTTGAGCTATAATAAATACATGCATAGTCTCGATTATGGAGAATATGTTTCTCTGTATGTTTTGTTTAACCAAGTGTCCAATTCTCTACTCTACTTCCAACGGAAATATTTTCCGTTGTTATACTCATATAAAAATAAAATTTTGTCGGATTGACAAGATAGCAACTAGCTTCCATACTCATTCGAATGGTATAGATCCATTCGATAAAATATTGATGGAAACTTGCAAAATTAGTGTCCCTGTGAATTTTCAATAACTGGAACCGTGTCCAGAGTTTTATGCTCGATCTTTCAGCTCTGATTTTGGAGCCGTTTTCAAGAAGATCTCAGTGATTTCACGCTGAGGTCTCAATCTTACTACTCTTCCGGTGTTATCACAGGGTGAGGATTTGTGACTTGACGCCGGGCCTTAATCTGCCTACTCCCCAGGTCTTGTCACGAGTTCTCTCTGAGGTCTCGATCTACCTACTTCTTAGATTGAACTGAGGTATCGAAGGGTGTTGATATTTATATCGGCGAGAGCAACTTAAGTGGGAGTCATTAGGATGTGGATGCGGGGTATCCGGTGATTGCTATCACTTGATGTCTTGGAACGGACTGGACATAGGAAAATTAGGGATTTCTAGGTAGCTAGGAGTCTCTGACCATCGTCACGTTCATTTAGACAAGAAGGTTGCTTCTCGATTTCGATGACCTCGCGGACTATCTGAGCTTTTAGTGTTCTCGCTGCGTCAATGGTCTAAGTGTTCGCAAAGTCTACATTGGGTACGTTTAAACTTCATCAAGAGACAGGATATTTCAAATATCAGATGAGATCAGATTTCCATGGGAGCTAGCTAATGGCTTGAGCAGTGCGACCCTTTCTGATCTATTGTGTTGCTTCGTGGTTATTGGAGGTCGTTGTCTAGCTTGTTCTCTTTGATGGGACTTCGCATACAGAAAGCATATGTAGTGCGGTTTCCTCCTCTTCTTGACAGAACCGGAAGTGAGTTTCTTCTCTATGGTCCATATTGCCCATATCTCAAACAGAAAGATGTCTTAAATCGTATGTCCACTTGATATCACAAATTATCATGAATATCCCCATTGCTTCAAGCAAATATCGCAGACATGTGATGGAAGTATATGGATGATGTCAATATCAAAGATGTGTCAAATGTGAATAATCTATTTTTTTGAAACTTCGAAGAATTTTTCCAGTGATCATAATATTAACATTTGTGAGTGAACACAAAGATGCAAACATATGAATAATTAAATAAAATTAAATTCTTGTAGTGAATATCGGGTAGAAGAGCATTCATCAAAATGTTGATTAGGAATTGTGGTATTTTTGTGGAGAGACTGAAGTTTGATGAATTGTTTTTTGCCTTTCCACTAGTCGGGGTCGAAAAATAGAAATTACAACTCCCATGAAAGAATGAAATAAAAAAACACAAACACTCTCTTTCAATAGGTATGTGTCTATCATATATGCACGTACCTATCAGAGATTTGCGAGAAAGTGTTTATGATTTTTTTTATTCAACTTCTTTCATAGGAGTTGTAATTTCTTTTTTATGATCCGGAGAAGGAGAAAGACAAGATATAATCCATCAATCAAAATGTTGATTTCACAAGAAAGTTCTTTTCTCAATAATTCATGAAATAAATATATACACTGATTTCAGGCAGAACAGTTCTCATCATACACAGCTCAAGTCGCGTTCGTTGAGTCACCCTTCCTTGTACAACAAAGAAAAGAAATGCGTCTTGAAAACAAAAAGCAATTATAGGAGTGGTCGTCACCTGGCGATCATTTTCCTCGAAGTTACCCCAAACAGTCTCCCAGGTATTTTAGGGAATTCCCTTCCCCAGTTAAACCAATTTATTGGATTATCACCTTTCCACCCGAATAGGATACAGGCCTGAAAGCATTTTCGTGTCGCTGCGAACAAAAAATCGCTGCTTCTGTTTCCCATTTGGGCCACATCAAGATTATTAAATTGATCAACCCAAACCGGAACTATGAACGAAGACCATTGACGTTATGAGAAACGATTCATACAGTGATATGGACTGTGTTGGGGTTATGGGTTGTGCGTTATATAAATCTCGACATCAGCCTCAGGTTGCGAGAGATTTTCAATCGGTTATGAGGTTTGAAGGTTGACACTTGCTCTATATCTTCAGATATTTAGGAAATTTGCGTTTTCCTAATGTAGGATTATTTTCTTCTGTTTTCGTTTTGTGAAACACGTGTCGCGGTTTCGAAAACTTATTGTAAGAGGGAACCATACCAGGAAACTAGTGATTTTTCATCATATAAAAACATTTCTTTGTGCCATTATTTATGGGTAAATTGATAATTATTCTGCTTTTCCATCAACCATTCAGTGAAGATGATTTGACAATTTTTTTTTATTAAATTGATGTTTTCAACGGCGCCATTATGTTATTCAGAAAAACTTTTCTTTTACCCACATTTTGACTCTATGAACAGCCGAATTAATTCGTCAATTATTTCAATTCGCCATTCCATTGTAATAAGGAGAAATCCACATCGATAGCGGAAAAGACAAAACCAAATATACAAAACCAAATATATATATATATATAAATGATATACTTCTTGGGGATGCAGTCAGGATCAGATGGCCACAATTAAAAGTGTTCTCTTTGGTAGGTCTGAGCTTTCAGAATACTTTATTCCATTATCAAAGACATCTAAAAAGTGTTCATGGTGAAACATAAAAATATTTGGTAGAAAAATATTTCAATATTTAACTTACATCGTAAGATAGCAAAGTAAGACTTGCATTAACACAAGAAACCAAGAAAATTTTGAGATGAATTCAAAGAAAAGAACCCAAAAGGGAAATTGACAGTAAATTGACCTAACAATGAATAAAAAAACCGACATCGAAGGTCTTAGTAAAATTTACACGTACCTTTTGAAAATACAAAATTCACAGTCTCATGACTAAAATGATCGTTGACACTTTTTGTGGATATCGACTGCCCTGGCATCAAATTCGATTTGATGTTAGGGTGGTTGATGTCTACAAGAAGTTTCAACTTTGCAGTAAAGATATCAAAAAATCTCATCGTTTATTAAATTAATCGTATATATAAACTCATTTCCTGTTTCTTCTCATAACCCTATATGATGATAGAAATAAGTAATCACCCTCTAGTAATTATGTCAAGTTGATAATTTACTGTCAATTTCCCTTTTGGGTTCATTTCTTTGAATTCATCTCAAAATTTTCTTGGTTTCTTGTGTTAATGCAAGTCTTACTTTGCTATGTTACGATGTAAGTTAAATATTGAAATATTTTTCTACCAAATATTTTTATGTTTCACCATGAACACTTTTTAGATGTCTTTGATAATGGAATAAAGTATTCTGAAAGCTCAGACCTACCAAAGAGAACACTTTTAATTGTGGTCATCTGATCCTGACTGCATCCCCAAGAAGTATATCATTTCTTACCAAGTTCAGTCAAGATACTCCTGAATTATATATATATATATATATATATATATATATATATATATATATATATATATATATATATATATATATATAATATGTACTTCGAAAAACGCAGCTGGATCTCTTCGATGAGACTGGTCGTTTTATAGTAGCTTGTAGCTACTGAATCATAAGCCTTGCTAGCTCCTCGTCTTCACAGGGCATATTTCATATGGTTCATAAAACTTCCACTGATGGCGCACTTGTTAAGAAGTTGAATAAAAAAAATAATTTTTCGTACCTTCGATCTCAGATGGCGGATCGCGCACACAACTCCCAAGGTCGAAAACTTCCATCAAGGTCCCTAACCTAATTGCATATCTCAAAATCAGAACTACCCCACCTTTTGCACGGCAAAAATCCCTATTGACTGGAGTATTTTCAAATTCGATTTTTTTTTGACAATTTCATAAGAAAATTCGTCAAAAATTTGAGATGTGACATCACATTTTATCCTTCAGGATGGGTAGCCATCCTCGATCCATATCAAGCGAACTCATAGAGATGCAATCTTTCCCAGGCAGCATTATGAAAGTAGATACCTTTGATTTTCGTTTTCTGCCATACCTTTTTCTTCCATAATTTACTGTCATCCATTTCCATTGTTGTGTGTGATTTCCATCGGCAGTCGTGACGTTTCACCGATGTTTTCAACCGCACGAACAAGGAATATGATGAAATCAATTTTTTGTGTTTTTTGTTGTCTTATTTGGTTTAGTATGTATAAGTATTGAATGTTAGGTATCTGTTGTTTCGAAACGAAAAGTGTTCTTGTTCATTCGGAATAATTATGTTCTTCAACCAAAAATGTTAACAGAATGATTTCATTCTTTTTAACGAAATTGTTCGATATCTATATATCAACCATAATAATTCAATATTCTCCCGTGAAACTTCAATTCAAAATTTGCCGGCATTATTCGGCATTCCATTGTAATCCAGATTTCATAGCATGCCTTTTTGCCATACACATCAAATTGCAAGCTTCAGTTCGCTTTCTCGACTCTCAGCCGACAGACTTGCCCAAACTTTTGTGATCCCATTATGAAATATGTAATTTTGGTGTATACCCTGAGCTCTCAGACAACCGAATCCTTTGGAATCCGTCAGAACTGAAGACGAAATATCCAGGGTAGAAGATTTTCACGGTTTCCTTTTATACATCAGCGACAACTGGAGTGACAGTGGCGGTATTTATAGAAAATTCATTCCTTTTTTTGAGAAATATGAACGAAGATGTGATGAATTCATCTACTCATGAAGGATTTATTATTCATTTCACTCAGCAATACTATTTCAAAAGCAAATTAGGGGCATAATAATAAAAAACATTGTAGTATGAAACGACGAAAATAAATGTAGAGTAATCGTATTTTCTTTCATTCGTATTATTCTTTTCATATTGAGGATCATACTATAAAAAAACTCCCACGAAATTCAATAAATAGGCGAACGAAAGGATTATTCTTTCCATTTTGATTTTTCAACTTTCTGGGGATCACTCAAACGCTTGAAACTTCAGCAAAACTGACATAAGTTCGGCTCAACATGAAGCTCAAAGATGGGAGGAAACGTCAGTTTAGGCTAAAACTTGCTATGCCGATGTGTAGGTGGAACTGGTGCGAGTCTGAAGAAATACATCACTCAAAACTCTCAACAGAGATCGAAAGTCTCGATATTGAAATGAAAATACTTGCATTTAACGCGCGCTTCCAAAGAAGAAAGGGTAATGCTCTTGTTTGAACCTCTTAGAGTAACAGTATCAGTACCACTCTAAATTAGACCCAGTTGGTTATCGTACCAAAAATTGATTGCGTCGACGACTCTCTAGTCAAAAAGGTTGCCTGTCTCGAAGTACTAAAGCCCGACCTTTCTGTCAGCATGACGCCGTCGGAAACTGCCACCCATATAGAAGACACTTCCATAACAATTTCAAAAAGTGTTGGGATAGAACCACCAAGTGTAACCTATCGAGAGGAGGTACTTAGGTACCCAATATGTATATGAATAGTCAAGAATTTCTTGTCGATGTCTAGAAAGAATGTTCTTATAATCACGGGCGTTCTGACAAGCTACTACCAGCTCTGATAACTCATCTCTTTGCAGGGGATTCGAACAGGATAATGTCAAATATAACCAATTTGCTCACTCATCAGAGAATATTCATGTATGGCGAGTACCAACTCAGTTCGGCACACGGACTTAGTGAAAAACTTTTTTTTCATGATCATTCAAAATATGCCCATTTATAATTCAATGTTGGAAAATCGCAAATTATCCATCTAGAATAGCAAAGGTTCAGAAAAGTACAAGAATATCGTCATTTCTGACGATTCTTTCAAAGGAAGACAAAATTTCAGGAAGATTCGTTCAACTGTTTAGTCAGAAGAAGAATTCTCAACCCCTTCACATTGTTTTATTCGAAACCGTCATTCTGCTCATCAAAATTTACGAGGTGTTTAGATACCCGCTAATGTGTACAAACCAATATAGTTATTCCAAACGAATGCTACCTCAAAACACAATAATACATTCTCCACAGTTCCACAGTTGATTTCAATACAAAACACGTACAGAAAAAAATGCAGTGAATTTATCGTTCATCCGCCATTTTCCCAAGTACAGTATATGTTACTCGTCAGGAATAATTTGAATGCATTCATTTGAACGAAGCCAAAGCATAGTTCGACCTTTATGAATGACATTCAGAAAGAATGGCAATAAGGAAATTTATTGGGAGCTTTATGAATTTCGTTAATATGCAATGGTAACTTGACACAAAAATTGTATTGGAATCCATTTCGGAAATATTTATTCCTTGTTCATTTCACAAGATTACTTTGAATAATTGTGAATGAAAAATTATACAAACTTTGGCAGAAGTTAACATTTCTCTTTCGGCAAATAGCTTACTTCTGCCTAAGGCCTCGGTAAGCGATATTTTCTCCCGAAATATTTACTTTTCGCCTCGGTGTCTTACACAATAAACACCTTGTCATTCTTGAAGCAGTCCTTCAAATGAAGTATCTTCGCCATTTATTTGTAGGCATATGTTCCGTCACTGAAAGCTGGAAAAATAATTCCAGATACTCGTACAGCCCAAATCTCATGATCATCACAAATTTCATTTCTGTTTTTTGCTTTCCACTTTTCATATCCCGGAGATAGAAAATCCCCACATCGTCTTCAACATCGAATCCTACTCTCACTTGATATTGCCCTAATATATTCCTGTCGTTTTCTGGGTGTGACTCCTGTCTCTGCAGGGAACCAATATTTTCGCATTTTGTCTAGCAATTCCTCTTCTAATGATTTTCTCAACGCAGACGACGTTTTGAGGGCCGCTAATGCATTTTAATATGAAGAAATGTGCGTGCTAAGCAAGAAATAAGCGACGGGCGGTTAAATTGTGCGTTCCAGATATTCGGGAACTGTCGGAAAAATGGGAAATCTCTTTCATCGCCACAGTCATAAACCATTCGGCTATCTGAACGAATGACGTCGACGGTTTTTCTGACTTTTTGCTTCGCTAACTGACAGTTTCACGGTGTTAGGGGAAGCGGCAGGTGAATTTCATTAAAGCGAAATGCTGTTTCGTGAAAATGCAGGAGAATCGAATGATGCCAATCATTTTATGGGATGTGAGTAGATTGGAATTACAAGATGAGCGATACGTCATCTAGTGATCAAGAACATACAGTGAATTCATTGAAACCAAAACATCTTATGGATATATAAAAAAATTTGTACTCATTCATCTGGTCGAAAATAATTGTGAACATCCAAATTTGGTTTGCAACCATAATAATAGTATAGCTGAATATTACACAAAAAATGTAACTTTATACATTTTGGGAGGTTAATTATTGGTGGAAAATGTTGGGTTGGGTGCCAGAGTAATCATATTAGAGTTCCCTCCCCCAAATCTTGAGCATTTTTCTGTGGCACGTTTTAGCCCCCCAAGCGATTATGTCGAGAAAATGAACTCATAGGAAAAAAGTTCTGACCCAAAATTGTTCCTCGTGAAATTCTACGACAAGCTCTGTGAGAGAGGAGCAGTTTGGTAGTGTTGGCCTATATCTTGGAATGAAATACCTGTAGAAAGAAATTGGGGCACCGAAAACTAAACAGTTCGAATATCTTCAAAACAGAGGTGTTGTGAAAAAAATGGAAAATCCCGTTGATTTTTATTCAAAGGGGGAGTATCAAGATACGTATTCGTAAAAGGTAACCAACTATTTGCATTACATTAAACATTCAATGTAGTGCAGATGGCTAGTTACCTTCTACGAATACGTATGTTGCTATTTAATCAACGACTTGGATACTTGTATGTGATTCTTAAGCGTGAAACCAACGTACAAGATTTTTTTATCCCATGCAAGAAGTCATATTGAGATGATCAAGCAGTTTTATAACACATAAAAATAGCTTGTCGGCCGAAGATTGGGCCTAAACTATTTTTCAAGTAGTTCATCCTATGAAGAATTTCACGAGAAAAAATTTTGGTTCAGAATTTTTTCCTGGGAATTCATTTTCTCGAGATAATCGCAAAAAATTGATTTTTGGGGGCTAAAACGTTCCACAGGAAAAAAAGCACGAGGTCTGGGGCGAGGGAATTTTAAAGGGTTGTTTCTGGCAGCGAACTCGACATTTTCTACCAATAATTAGCTTTCACTTCCAAAATGCAAAGACTCTTTTTTTCGCCTAGACTATAACGATCACCATAATCACTCAACTATCAAGATGAGAACAAATGTGGCTTATGGGAAACTGAGATTCAAGGAAAGAATCAAAATCTTCTATCATCTTCACAGGATGTATATTCAAATACAGAATTTCCAATGCATTCGCTACAGCCACAACTGAGATATACTCAAATACACAATTCACTGATAAACTCCACTAGAAATTCAAAATGGTACTAAAAACGTCATAAATACACGAGGTTATGAAACAATGATATGAATGTTGATATCCCACTATCAAATTTCATTTTCTTTTATGTAGTTTGTTTCGGGTGATTTATATAATTGAAAAAATTGAAAATATCCGAAAATAAAGTGAAACTTGGAGAACACCTGAATGGAGTGAATAGTGAAATAACGAAAATACACGCAAACGAAATATAAAGAAAATGAAACTCAAGAGCATTGGTACAATTATATAGACTGGGAAAATAGAATAAAAACGCAGACGCTTCACCCAGAATAAAAATGAATCGCTCCAAAGATCCTTCACAATTTCTAATTTGAGTATTAACAAATAAAAGTGACACAGAATCAAAAAAACAGAAATTTTCTCTGAAATACTCGAACAATAGTGTGACATATTTTTTAACAAAGTCAAGTGAGGTCAATAATAGACTATTCGAAGATATAATTTTTAAACTCCCAATTACTATCTCTCGAACACATTGTAATTTTGAATATAAAAAGGTTTACTTACTTCCAAGTGAAAGTGTGAAAAATTGGAAATATCACATTATCTCAATCCATTTTTATCCAGAAGAAGCTGTAGCGCATGAGTTCATTTTAATTTTCAAAGACCAACACGAATTCAGACCTAATCAGGTCATTGAAACTTCCCGGAAGAATGAATAAAGATTTGTTACAAATTCAAAGAACTTAATTTCGACAAACTAACACAATTCACCAAAGCATACCCTTTAGAAAACAAATAAGCCAAATCCGTCATCCATTCATGTTATTCTTTCAACATTATAAAACATCTCTACGAATTCATTGTGATTCTGGAAAATACTTAAATAACAATTTTCTGACCATTCACACTTATATGGCTCACTAGAAAGACACCTCTAACGGAAATGATTAGAGTATACCTGATGGTTGATCCCGAAGAAAATCTTCTGAAGATATAACCGTACGCTGTGGTAATAACAAAAATAAAACTTATGGTTTCACACCATGTGAATTGAATTTTGGATAATTTCGATAAAATATAACCTATGGACAAAAAACAGCAAGAATTTCAATTCCAGATGCTTCTAATAATCATATTCAAACCCCTGTTCTCAACGCAGTAGGTATATCTCATCTCCAATAAACTTCACCGTTGGAATATCCTTTCAAGAAGGTCACGAGAAAATCTTCAAAGATCAATGGACAACCAGTTAGACACGCTTTTTACCATAATTAGAACATTATAAACGAAATAATCTTAAAGATCAATGCACATAACCCAAGAATGCAATTCTTTTACGCGGAAGTGAAAACACACTACCATGCTGAACCGATTCGCTTATGTCCTCAAATCAAAATATTGGCAAATCAAAACGAAACTATACAAAAAGTTGCACGTTGATGAAGCTATCTCTAACGAATATATAAAGAATGTTGAAAAATCGATATATGATAATTTGAAGGTACTTGAAGCAAAATGTGGAACATTAGATATATGTGAATCTCCCATATGGAAAGTTACCTAAGCCTAGAAGATTATTTGGATAATATTGTAGAATTAATCACTTCCGCTCCATTGGAAATAAGTTCAATTTCGATCATATATTTGAATATTCCACTGAATATTCAAAAATGAAAACTAATGAAATACCCCCTTAAACACAACAACATACAGTTTGACTATGCAATAAATGACGTCATATTAGAACAAAGCACAGAAACTAAATATTGATAAAAAACTCAGCTTCAAGTCACAAATTATCCAAATCACATCTTCTGCAAAAAAAAATGGTTGAACTTGTCTCCAGGACGTGTAGAGACTTTCAAAACCAAGAATGTTTTATGACACTGTTTAATGCATATTTCCGATTCCGTCTGGAATATGCCTCCCTAATCTGGTCACCGGGATATAATGACTGATATGGCATACATGAATTATCATTCATGCAGTCATTATTATTATTATTATTATTATTTCATTGTTCACTTATATCACAATAACCCTCGTCATTTGTCTCATTATCTTTTATTGTTTTTGATAATGTAAAGGTAAAAGAAATGTTAGAAATGGTATCATGACATCAAGAGACCACCACCAAGAAACAAAAGCAAATTTCGAGCCATTTCGAAATTCTTCCCGAGAAGTGGCCTCAGCTACCAAGCAGAAGAGCTTATTGAAGAGACCATCGAAATAAACTCGAGCCCTTTCAGCAAAAGACTAGGCTCAAAAGTTGCTGCAACCTATAGCATCTATATTTTTAGTGAAAGGGGAGACCTTTGATGGACATTGCGTCTCAAACTTAATGCGCAGTATCATTTTGAGCTTGCAATCATCAGATCTTGGAGTCATCTTGAGAACAAAGAGGACCAAGAGGGAAGAAGCTATGAATGTGAGAAGAACCAAGTCACGTCGTTGATATGCTATTGAGAAACTCAAATGAATCCATTAAAATGCATTCGTATATAGTCGAATGCATTGAAACATTTTCTGTTTTTGAAAAATATCTATCAAAGTGGAGAGTTATAACATACTTCATCCCTTCTCATCATCTACACCACTGCTTTCATACTCTTGCAATGCTTGGAATACAAAAAAACAATTTATCACTTTATCGGGTATATTTATAGTGTTTTAACACTTCGTTACCATAAAAATAATCAGCATAAAAGTTTTTCAGCTTCTTCGATGATCTGTGAAGCAATTAAAACTAAAATACTTAGAACAAACAAACAAACACGGAAAACGTCATTTGACATCATCCAAAGCGCACGCTAAAGGGTGGACACAGAACGTCTCAAATTCATTCGAAGGGTTTAATTTGAATTGAAAAATGATTTCGATATTATCAAGTCTTATTAAATTTGTTTCCATCCCATAAAGATGTGATTGATTAATTGGCGACGTGACAAAAAATCATGCATATTCCCTATTCTGAAAATATTGTATAACGATCTAGCTCTCTCATATTATGGCGAAAACAAGAAGACCACCATAATATATTATTCAACTAGCAAACTATTTTAATTTCACCATCAAGAGCTTTGTAGCCGTGGGAATTCATATAACATGGATGTTGAACATTCTTTTGCGATTTTCCAGAATAAATTTGCCTCTTTTATTGAAAATGAGTATTTATAGGAACAAATTTATGAATTCTACAAAAAGTCAGCATCTGACTTGTTATTTGGAATCCAAGTAAGTACAAAGGATGTTGTAGCTCAAATATTCATAATGAAATATATCCAATCTTTTGATATTTTCGTTGGTGAATAATAACATTGACGCGCTACATATTGTATTTCAGCATGTTTCAACTTCACGCTTCACGCAATATCGCGCTCTATATAGAGTTCAAGGAGACAGGTTATCAAGAAGGAAATATCATTATAACATGTCATGGGGAAGAAAAGGATAGTACAAGATTTACCGACTACTTATTCAGAAAAATATGTAGGAGAAACAATTATAATATATCTATCTATTCTACTGTGCAATGAAAAATACCATGAATAGGAGCATCAGTGTTTATATTATCATTCGGTCATCATCAACATATTCACGTAAATAAATTTTTATCCATTTGTTAAGCAAAATTTGATAAGTGCATTATGAATAATATAAATATGAACAATTTATAAATACATACACACATATACACATTCGTATACATATCCGTATTTTTTATCAATTTGAATCGAAAAAGTTAGATTTCATTTCCATCTCGTATCAATAAAAATGTCTGATCTCTCATTTCAGGTGGAAGAAAATCCAAAATACGTGAAGGTAAGACCAATAGATTTCAATGCAATAGGAGATTTATAATAATTGTTTTTCCTCCTAGTATAGTTACTATGATCATATTTTTAACGAATGTTTCCTGCAAATTCTCGATACCTCTTATGTGCTCCTCTAACTATAACTTAAGGATGACTCATTTAAACTGGAAAACTGAGCAGTACCTATCGGGTAGGAACCGAAAGACATTTCTTGAGACATTTCATTCTCATAAAATTATATTTTGTCGATGAGTGACGTCACACAAATATCTTTCAATAAGAAAGTACTTTAAATAATTCCTTTCGCCGTGTTTTCACTAATTTTTCTGTTCGAAAGTTGAATAAAAGATACCTTTCACTACTGCATTGTATGCTGAGTGCTGAGAGTGAATATACATTCAATGAGTTACAAATGAATTATTAAATAATAATTTCTTCATTCAAAATTCAATCTTTTAAAATATTATGCAACGATCATGAAAGGGTGGTTATTAATACAGGAGCATCAACCGGTATACGAAATGAGCCTAAGGTGAGTTTATTAATAACCATTGCATGGGGGTTGCATATGCTTTTTTTTCTACACCTGAAAAATAATGAGGAACTATGAATACTATAGTTATTTTTGTATTGTGGAACGATTATATATATTTATCTCAATAGAGTTCAATATTGTATTGGAAATGCTCATTTTATTTTGAAACGAATTATCAATGTCACCTTCCGCCACTTAATCGGACTTCCTATTGATTGAAAATCTATCGTCATGATGACAGTTCCAATGTAGCCTTTCACCACTGTACTACTTTCTATCCAAAAATAAAGAGATTTCACGGTCGTTGAAGTTTCCAATTGATAAAAGGTTTCAATCAGAATTGGTTGGACAAGATACATAATCATATCAACTGCTTTTGTGTCGAATCATTGTTAGTATACATTTTATAAATCATTTCGTAAATTGTAATATAAAATGTTGAAATAATATAATACATAGTTGAAATATGTGATGATGTTAGGTTACAACATTGTTATAAGTAATATTCATGTGAGATAGTTGACATTAGTAGAAACTTGCTGATAACCCCGCGCGGATTAATTTTCTTAGGGTGGGCTCATGTTCTGTTCATACAAATTTACCATTGAATAACTCTCAATCAGTGTTCAGGTATATGAATAAACATTATAGCTATTATTATTATTATTATCCATACACTTTCATAGTATTTGAATAATATACACGTATCTATCAATAAATGTAAATTCACACGAAAGGGAAGTTCTGTAATGTTCAAAGAACACCTCGTAAATCAAAGGAAAGGAGATACGTATGATATATGTACGTATATATTCGAAAATTAGAAATATTTTCTACAGTCCAACAAGCAGCCTCAATTAAATCTAGGAATTATTCGTAAGAAAATTAAACCAATATACTTTGCTCAATAATCGAAAACAATTTTACTAACATCTTCAGCTATTCAATCTGAAAGTAACTTCCAACACAACAGTCAATATCAAATAGGCTTATTATCTGTGAACGAAATAATTTGAAGAATATTTGAAATGTACTGAAGATTAACGCAGTGAAATACAATTTTAGACAGTTTGTTCGACCTACAGCACCTAGTTATGATTTTTGTAACAGAAAGTCAGATATCATGATTATTGTATAGCGAAAAATGTGCAGGATGAATTTATCCTGCTTGTGAAAGCTTTTGTATAGTAAAACACGTGTAGCAGTTTTGTAAACTCATCGTCAGAATGTCGTACAGGATACTGTGATATTTTTTGTTGATATGGATTTCCAGTACTGCCCAGTCAATTGAATTGCTGTATATTGGAATGAATTCGAGAATATAGTGACTGAATGGTTCCGAGTGCGACTTTCAAGGCAGAACCATAAATGAATGATGAAATAAAATGTGTTTCATTTCTGAAATATGTTTGTTATTAACAGAAAATATGTGATATACTGCAATACTTTTTATTCCACCTGGGTCTTGAAAAACCAACAGAGGTGATTCGTGAAACAAAACGTATATGTGACAAAAAAATGAAGTATGTTGCAATCATGTTTGATACATTAAATGAATAAAAATGTTAGCGTACATGCCATTCATTGGCACGTTTCAGGAATCATTCTTGATAAGATCAGTAGAACAAATCAAGCATATAACAGTGAGAGGAAAAAATATGTTAAATATTTCATGTCTTTAACATAGACAATTAATGTAATTGTTCGTCTTCTCGCAAATTAATTTTACATTTTACATTTCAAGCAGTATGTCATGAACATTACCAAGAGACATGTTCGACACTCTCTAAACTTTAAATGGCTCCCAAGCTATCTGTTCTATATTTGCCATCGACATATAATCGTACCTACTTCTGTATGAGACAGACTGTTTCGATAACAATTATCTTTGAATGAATCATAACACAGCCCAGAAATAACACATGGCCATACTGATCATTTGTTTGTCCTCAAACATGATTGTCGAGCCACCTTGATCCTGTTATTCGTTTGGTCTGTTCGTATTTTCCGAGAGCCGAACGATAACAGTATACATCTTGAAAAATTTCCTCTGGAATGAACATCAAATCATCTCGGCCTCGAATCGTATTCCATAAAAGACAAGCTCAACCGATTCAAATCGATACTCGACAGAAATACGCCATCTCCAGTTTGTTTGCGGGGTAGCGACAGATGAGCTTGAATGGAGATGGCTTTTCGAGCACAGCTGGCCGATGCTCATGCACATCACTTCCGCTTCGAATTCATCTTGCTCCGACCTTCTGAAAATGTCTCGACTCGGGAGAGCAGCCCTGATATTATGGTTTCATTAGTGAAGCCATTCCAGAGTCATCAAGAAGAATGGGAATAGGAGGAAATCAAAAAGGATTGAATTAATAGGGGCAATGTGGTTCCATGACTTATTTCCCAAGATATTATTTTGGATAGGAAGACAGCCGGATTCCAGAGGAATTATTGGGATATCTAGATTATTATTGAAGCTCAACTTGGGGAAGTAAATTCTCTCGGGTTTCAGACCAGTCAACGTCTTTGTCAAGGGAAATAAAAATTTCCGAATCCATTATCATGGATCATCTAAAACACATAATGAGAATGATTAATTGGAGATGACGGTGCCTAGAAAATGAAAGAACTACAACCTTCGAATTGCAGAATAATAGCTGATGGAAAAATTAAAATCGATATGAAAGTAACAACTTCCACGGATAAGTTTTGCAGCCCAAGCAAAAATCCTACAAGAAGTACGACAATGAAATCAGTTTTGGAATTGAACCAGGAATGAGCAAGACACCCAACGTTGTAGTGGATATTCTCAGGGTCGGCGCGATTTCAGAGGTTTTGTGGGTTCTTGGATTAAAAGTCTTTGGTCTCCTTAACCGCAGTATATTTATTTACCACCTTAGTTCTCCCGATGTTAATAGAATGATGGAGGGACAGTTTTTTCATCAACAGCTACAAAAAATAACAATACGTTTACACAGGAATACAAAATCACAGTCATAACCAATTTACTTTGAAATAACAAAATGGCAAAGTACGCCCAGTGACAAAAGCTTAGATAGCTAACATTTGAAATTAATGAATCTTGAGAGCAAAGTATATTATAGGATCTTATATGACAATATTTGGAAAATTAGAGAAAGTTCATTTTTACATAATTCGACTTATACTTTGTTCAACCATCCTTTGCCGTTACGTCATACGTTGTCCAACTTTATCTCTCATTCATGAAAGAGACGGAATTATGACGTCATTAACGTATGTCTAATGTCGATGTGAATTTTATTTGTCATTTTTGACAATTCAGTTGTCATAGTTTGATTTGTTCAGTATTTTTGGCCATTTTCGCCTTTTTCAGTTAATTTTTCATTGTCAAAATGCCTTTTCGGTGTAATGAGAAAAAGCAAAGCTTAGATTTGAAGTTGATTGACTACTTTTCAAGAGAAAGAGATGCTGGAGTGCCGCTTTTACCGTTAAATGCAGTCTACAACGTATGTATCTACCTATGTTATGCAAAATGTAAGTTTTTGTTGATTTGATTTTATTGAATTCTATAGCGTGTTGCTGATGCTCTAGAAATATCTATTGGAACTGTTCAAAAACTAGCTATTAGTTGAATGGAAACAGATAAAGACTACAAAATCAAAGCTCATGTCGGACAGTTGATTGACTACTTTTCAAGAGAAAGAGATGCTGGAGTGCCGCTTTTACCGTTAAATGCAGTCTACAACGTATGTATCTACCTATGTTATGCAAAATGTAAGTTTTTGTTGATTTGATTTTATTGAATTCTATAGCGTGTTGCTGATGCTCTAGAAATATCTATTGGAACTGTTCAAAAACTAGCTATTAGTTGAATGGAAACAGATAAAGACTACAAAATCAAAGCTCATGTCGGACATGTTTCTGCTCGAGGATCATCGATTAATATCATACATCAACATGCAATAAGAACACGAGTGTATGCGATATATTCTGCAGGTAGGAAGGTACATACGAATAATAATTTTGAGGTTGAGTGTAAAATGACATTCAACTAATATAAGACAAACGTAAAGCAGCAGAATACGTCACCGATTATGACGTAACGGCAAAGGATGGTTGAACAGAGTATACCTACAAAAAATACGGGTACAAGCTAAATCTTCGAGATTATGCTATAGAAAAAACCCCAAGCACATTTATAGCCAGAGATGTTTCTGTCTGAGAAATCAGCACTAAAAAGGACGCGAAAACGCCGATAAATTCGTCCAGGAATTTGACTAGTTTTTGCAATTCGAAGATAAAAACATTTCCCCGCAAGAGTAGAAGGCGTGGCGCCCTCTATCGAGCAAAGCAATAGACGCGCAGTATCACTGTGAAGGAAACTAACTTCTCAGGCTTCCGAATACAGGGCGAACTAGGCAACCGTAAATACATGTTATATCTTTATTTACGTTAGGCAAGAAAATCTGCTACATCCAACCCCCTTCCATTTAGGCGAGTGTGTTAAGGAGAAACGAATGATACATCAAAAAAATAGTGATATTAGTGAGGTGAGCAACACACGAGACTTGAGTGACCCCCACTACAGGACACGTAAACATAAACACGGTTCAAGGTGGTAAGTGATGATACAACTTAAGATGGCTCGCATGAAAAACCCCACGTTCACCACTTCGTTCTAAAAACTCTAAAAGAAAAGTATGATCCCGGATTTTCTTTTTGATCCTGTAAGGGCCCTCAAAAAGTAATAACATCTTTTTCGTTTCAGCACGAATCAGGGACGAAAGATTGTTCGCCTTTAAAAGCACAAGATCGCCTACCTGAAACCCGGGGTATGGCCGGCCATGATACGCCGCTGCCCTACGAGCCGCACGAGACTTTAGCGTTTCTTCAGCAAGGACTAACTTGGCTGAGTGAGTCAATGGCTTTTGGAGGGAGTGAGGAGGAAACAAAGTTTCGGGTAATAAGCGAGGACGATTTTCCCCAAACTGAAGTTCAACCGGTGCAAAACCCGTGGATTCGTGCACTACGGAATTCAAAAAATGTCCAAAAAGTTTTATATCTACAGCCCACTTACGATGGTTTTCATGGCAGTACGTCCGCAGAATACGTGCAATCTCACGCATGGTCCGTTCACTCGGATTGGCACACGGGTGGCGGACGGAAATATAAGTAAGATGGACTCCAAGTCCTTGCAAAGTTGACCTCCAGAGCTGGGAAGTGAATTGTGTCGCATTATCGGATAAGATTCGCTGTACCATGCCGTGCAAGGGTAAGTAGTCTTTAGTAAGACGATTTAGCATAGCCCTTGTAGTAGCCCTTTTGAGAGGGTACAAGGTTATAAATTTTGTGAAGACATTCAAGACTACAAAAATGTAACTAACTCCGCCACGAGACTTTATCAAAGGCCCTAAAACATCGATGGCGATCAGGTCATCTTTGGAACTCAGTATTATTTGAGATTGAGGGGGATTTGGCAATTTGGAAATTTTAGCTTTTTGGCAAATATCACAGCTTTTTACATACTTTTTTATTTCGCGTTACATATTAGAAAAATAAACTTCACCACGTAAAGCCAAATACGTCTTATACACCCCGAAATGTCCAAAGGTTTCATGAAAAGCAATTATGATATCACGAACAAGACTTTCAGGAATACAAAGTTGTGAGTTTATATCATCAGAACCCCTTTTATATAAAATATTTTGACTAATAACAAAACGAGTCCTCAAGTGCTCTTGAGTTTTCAACTTATCTATAATAATTGAAAGTTTTTCGTCAGAGGACTGAAGCTCACTAATTTTTTTCAGCCTCTCCTGAAAAGACGAAGGCAAAGTCAATATGGAAAAAATATGAACATGCTTGTCTGCTGGTGTTGGCAAACGGGTACAAGCATATCTGGACAGGGCATCGGCCACAAAGTTTTCTTTACCTGAAACATGAACAATATCGAAAGAAAATTCTTGCAAAGCTAGGGCCCAACGCGTTATTCGGAGGGACAGCAGCCTGCAAGTATTCAGGTAAGTTAAAGTTCTACTGTCGGTGTGCAAAGTGAATTTATTAGCCATGAGGTAAGTCCTCCAACGTTGGATGCACCAAAGCGCTGCTAGAACTTCCTTCTCATTTGCGTGGTAACGGCGCTCCCGATCTATGAGGAGGCGACTAGCCCATGCTACCACTCGTTTTTGACCCTCGAGCTCTTGATACAATTGGCCAGCTATCCCCACTTCACTGGCATCTGTCGCAACATGCCAGGGTAAAGAAAAGTCTGGATGATACAGCAGAGTAGCTGACTCCAGCTCATTTTTGAGATTTTGAAAAGCCTGCTTTTGGGCACTCCCGAATCGAAAGGCAGTCTTTTTACGCAGAAGGTAGGTGAGTGGTTCAGAAATTTCTGCAAATCGAGGCAAAAAACTTCTGTCATAATTGCACAAACCAAGGAATTCTTGCACTCCCTTTATATTTCGAGGTTCCTTGTAATCCGCTATGGCTTGGACTCGTTCAGGGTCAGGTTGAACACCCTGTGGACTAACGATATATCCCAAAAATCGCATTTCCTTCTGGATACATTTGCATTTTGAAGCCTTAACGGTAAAGCCAGCTTCTTGGAGCCTACGAAATACTTTTTCCAGGTGTGCCAAGTGCTCCTCGAAAGTTTTGCTCATCACCAACAGGTCATCAATGAAAGTGATCAGAAAATCTGAAAACTCATCAGCAAAAATAGTATCAATTGCTCGGGTGAAACCACTGACTGCAGAAGCCAGCCCAAAAGGTAGTACGCACCACTGGTAGGTTTTCGTACCAACCATGAAGCAGCAATACCTTTTATGCTCCCTCTTCAGCGGTATTTGCCAATAAGAGCTCGACAAATCAATCTTAGAAAGATACTTTTTCCCACCCATCATTTTTATGATATCTTCAATACGTAAAGGTAATTCCCTGTCAGGAAGCATCACCGAATTCAGATGGCGAGCATCCATACAAATTCGGATACCATTATCTTTTTTGACGGTGGTCATGAGGGGAGATATATAGGGTGTTGAGGCCCACTCAATGATACCCCATTCCTCCATTTGCTTGATTGCACTGAAAACAATATCCCTGTGTGCTACTGGGATAGGATAAGGCCGAATGAAAAACCCACTCTCATCCTTCAATTTGATGGAATGTTCATAGCGGTTCGTCCTTCCAGGAACATTTGAAAAAACTTTTTTGAAATTTGATAATAACATTTTTAATTTTTCTCTTTCAGAAGAGGACGAAACATGAGACGAAACGAGGGACTCTATATCAAATGGTTCCCACACATTGAAAACATCATGAACTGGTGAGTATCTATTCACTGAACCGTTCACAATAGCAGAAATATTCAATGGCAAATCATTTTCCATACCGTGTGGTGATATAATTTCTTTAACAATAACTTTATCTGTGCCATTTTTCAGAGAAATTCTACTTTTTTCCAAATCCACTGAACCAGAATGAACTTTCAAAAAATCTACTCCCAAAATAATAGGAACAGCCAAACCTGGTATCGAGAGAAATTCATGGGTAAATAGTTTGGATTCAATTTCGAAAATGATTTGCATTTGTGCTGTCACTTTTTTATGTTTGCTTTTGAATACTCCGACAACAGTTATGCCTGTGCAAGGAAAACATGGAATTTTATTTTTGAAATCTTCGAGTTGTGCCCAAACTACTTCAGAAATTGCAGATACAGTACTGCCTGTATCAATCAAGGCCTCAAAGTTCAAACCATACATTTTTATTGCGATTTTAGGAGAACGAATTTCCGGAGGGGTGTGATCGAAATCGCATTCCTCCAGCAATTCCTCTACTGGGTTATTATTTGATATAAAGTTTGTGACTCTATTTACAACAGCACCCATTTCCGAGCCTAGATCTGGGGGCTCTGCTCGTTTTCCGAAGAATCCAAAATATTTTCCATTTCCAAAAAAGAAACATTTTTTTGCGGTGTGTTATCACGAGAATACTTGGCACTAGAATTTATTCTTGTTGAAAATTTGCTGTTGATCTGTATCACCAGAACGTTGGTTAGGAAATGATTTTCGATCAATGCCATGACTATTTCTGTCATTGAAATAATGATCCGCTTGCCTGAGGCGTTCCACAGCCTCGAGCAGGGTTTTTGTTCCTACCAAGGTGGCAGCAATATTAGGGGGGAAGTGTCGAGCCACAGTACTAATTAGTTGTTCTTGCGGATATGGCGGTGTTAAATATTTCGCTTTAGCTACACACCTGTTGAAATATAGAACAAAAGATCCATCCCCTTCGTAATATTTTCCTGTTTCGAGCCTGAATTTCAATCTATGTTGCCTAGTAGGACCCCAAAACTGCTCAAGAAACGCTTTTTTAAAATTTGCGTACGAATCAAAAGTGTTCATAAAAGCGTCAGCCCATGTTTTTGCTGACTTCTCAAACAGAGTATGAGTATACAAAAAAAACTGATTCATATTGACGTTACTAATATCAATAAAACATTCTAAAAAATCTACCGGGTGTGAATTTCCATCATCTGCGAACGTTGGTAACATTTGCAAATTTTTAACATCATTTCCAAAAGAATTCTGCACTGAACTGGTACCTACCTTATACAAACTATTTCCCTGACTATTATGAGTAACATTGTTATTGCCTATCTCGTGCCAACGTGGAATGTGAAAATTTTGATTCTGAAAAGAATTTTGAAACCTCGTTTGGAAACGGGTGGCCGTTTGAGGAAAAGCATTAACAGTGTTAGGAAAATTCATTTTCTGCATGATTTTCATGACTTCCGTTTCGATAATTTTGCGCATGTCCATACTAGAAATATTTGTATCTACAGAATTTGTGTTTATTTCATGCAAACTTTCATTTGAATTTATGTTCATTCATTGAAAATCACTTAAAGGATTATTTGACAAATCAGTTGACTGTTTTTCAGAATTGTTCAACGGAATGGTACCTGCGCTTTCCGGTAGTACAAAATCCTGGAATCCGGGCTGCTGGTATACTGCCCGCTGCCGCGATGAGGAAGGTAACCCAGTATTACCTTCCACCGTAACGTGTGGAGATTGGAAAATGATACCTTGTTCAACTATCGTGCATTTCCCAGAGAAAGCCTTGCTGCACCTCCTCTGCCAGCCTGTGATGTCTGTTGCTGGTTTTCGAGAAGAGTTGCCTGTGGTCCTTTGCTCCGGAGTTGGTATGGTGGTGTTTTCTCCAGAACCATGTTGGTCAGGAACCCAAAAAACTATCCAGCCTCGAGTTGGGTGACAAGATGTAGTGGATATTCTCAGGGTCGGCGCGATTTCAGAGGTTTTGTGGGTTCTTGGATTAAAAGTCTTTGGTCTCCTTAACCGCAGTATATTTATTTACCACCTTAGTTCTCCCGATGTTAATAGAATGATGGAGGGACAGTTTTTTCATCAACAGCTACAAAAAATAACAATACGTTTACACAGGAATACAAAATCACAGTCATAACCAATTTACTTTGAAATAACAAAATGGCAAAGTACGCCCAGTGACAAAAGCTTAGATAGCTAACATTCGAAATTAATGAATCTTGAGAGCAAAGTATATAATAGGATCTTATATGACAATATTTGGAAAATTAGAGAAAGTTCATTTTTACATAATTCGACTTACCTACAAAAAATACGGGTACAAGCTAAATCTTCGAGATTATGCTATAGAAAAAACCCCAAGCACATTTATAGCCAGAGATGTTTCTGTCTGAGAAATCAGCACTAAAAAGGACGCGAAAACGCCGATAAATTCGTCCAGGAATTTGACTAGTTTTTGCAATTCGAAGATAAAAACATTTCCCCGCAAGAGTAGAAGGCGTGGCGCCCTCTATCGAGCAAAGCAATAGACGCGCAGTATCACTGTGAAGGAAACTAACTTCTCAGGCTTCCGAATACAGGGCGAACTAGGCAACCGTAAATACATGTTATATCTTTATTTACGTTAGGCAAGAAAATCTGCTACATCCAACCCCCTTCCATTTAGGCGAGTGTGTTAAGGAGAAACGAATGATACATCAAAAAAATAGTGATATTAGTGAGGTGAGCAACACACGAGACTTGAGTGACCCCCACTACAGGACACGTAAACATAAACACGGTTCAAGGTGGTAAGTGATGTTACAACTTAAGATGGCTCGCATGAAAAATCCCACGTTCACCACTTCGTTCTAAAAACTCTAAAAGAAAAGTATGATCCCGGATTTTCTTTTTGATCCTGTAAGGGCCCTCAAAAAGTAATAACATCTTTTTCGTTTCAGCACGAATCAGGGACGAAAGATTGTTCGCCTTTAAAAGCACAAGATCGCCTACCTGAAACCCGGGGTATGGCCGGCCATGATACGCCGCTGCCCTACGAGCCGCACGAGACTTTAGCGTTTCTTCAGCAAGGACTAACTTGGCTGAGTGAGTCAATGGCTTTTGGAGGGAGTGAGGAGGAAACAAAGTTTCGGGTAATAAGCGAGGACGATTTTCCCCAAACTGAAGTTCAACCGGTGCAAAACCCGTGGATTCGTGCACTACGGAATTCAAAAAATGTCCAAAAAGTTTTATATCTACAGCCCACTTACGATGGTTTTCATGGCAGTACGTCCGCAGAATACGTGCAATCTCACGCATGGTCCGTTCACTCGGATTGGCACACGGGTGGCGGACGGAAATATAAGTAAGATGGACTCCAAGTCCTTGCAAAGTTGACCTCCAGAGCTGGGAAGTGAATTGTGTCGCATTATCGGATAAGATTCGCTGTACCATGCCGTGCAAGGGTAAGTAGTCTTTAGTAAGACGATTTAGCATAGCCCTTGTAGTAGCCCTTTTGAGAGGGTACAAGGTTATAAATTTTGTGAAGACATTCAAGACTACAAAAATGTAACTAACTCCGCCACGAGACTTTATCAAAGGCCCTAAAACATCGATGGCGATCAGGTCATCTTTGGAACTCAGTATTATTTGAGATTGAGGGGGATTTGGCAATTTGGAAATTTTAGCTTTTTGGCAAATATCACAGCTTTTTACATACTTTTTTATTTCGCGTTACATATTAGAAAAATAAACTTCACCACGTAAAGCCAAATACGTCTTATACACCCCGAAATGTCCAAAGGTTTCATGAAAAGCAATTATGATATCACGAACAAGACTTTCAGGAATACAAAGTTGTAAGTTTATATCATCAGAACCCCTTTTATATAAAATATTTTGACTAATAACAAAACGAGTCCTCAAGTGCTCTTGAGTTTTCAACTTATCTATAATAATTGAAAGTTTTTCGTCAGAGGACTGAAGCTCACTAATTTTTTTCAGCCTCTCCTGAAAAGACGAAGGCAAAGTCAATATGGAAAAAATATGAACATGCTTGTCTGCTGGTGTTGGCAAACGGGTACAAGCATATCTGGACAGGGCATCGGCCACAAAGTTTTCTTTACCTGAAACATGAACAATATCGAAAGAAAATTCTTGCAAAGCTAGGGCCCAACGCGTTATTCGGAGGGACAGCAGCCTGCAAGTATTCAGGTAAGTTAAAGTTCTACTGTCGGTGTGCAAAGTGAATTTATTAGCCATGAGGTAAGTCCTCCAACGTTGGATGCACCAAAGCGCTGCTAGAACTTCCTTCTCATTTGCGTGGTAACGGCGCTCCCGATCTATGAGGAGGCGACTAGCCCATGCTACCACTCGTTTTTGACCCTCGAGCTCTTGATACAATTGGCCAGCTATCCCCACTTCACTGGCATCTGTCGCAACATGCCAGGGTAAAGAAAAGTCTGGATGATACAGCAGAGTAGCTGACTCCAGCTCATTTTTGAGATTTTGAAAAGCCTGCTTTTGGGCACTCCCGAATCGAAAGGCAGTCTTTTTACGCAGAAGGTAGGTGAGTGGTTCAGAAATTTCTGCAAATCGAGGCAAAAAACTTCTGTCATAATTGCACAAACCAAGGAATTTTTGCACTCCCTTTATATTTCGAGGTTCCTTGTAATCCGCTATGGCTTGGACTCGTTCAGGGTCAGGTTGAACACCCTGTGGACTAACGATATATCCCAAAAATCGCATTTCCTTCTGGATACATTTGCATTTTGAAGCCTTAACGGTAAAGCCAGCTTCTTGGAGCCTACGAAATACTTTTTCCAGGTGTGCCAAGTGCTCCTCGAAAGTTTTGCTCATCACCAACAGGTCATCAATGAAAGTGATCAGAAAATCTGAAAACTCATCACCAAAAATAGTATCAATTGCTCGGGTGAAACCACTGACTGCAGAAGCCAGCCCAAAAGGTAGTACGCACCACTGGTAGGTTTTCGTACCAACCATGAAGCCGCAATACCTTTTATGCTCCCTCTTCAGCGGTATTTGCCAATAAGAGCTCGACAAATCAATCTTAGAAAGGTACTTTTTCCCACCCATCATTTTTATGATATCTTCAATACGTAAAGGTAATTCCCTGTCAGGAAGCATCACCGAATTCAGATGGCGAGCATCCATACAAATTCGGATACCATTATCTTTTTTGACGGTGGTCATGAGGGGAGATATATAGGGTGTTGAGGCCCGCTCAATGATACCCCATTCCTCCATTTGCTTGATTGCACTGAAAACAATATCCCTGTGTGCTACTGGGATAGGATAAGGCCGAATGAAAAACCCACTCTCATCCTTCAATTTGATGGAATGTTCATAGCGGTTCGTCCTTCCAGGAACATTTGAAAAAACTTTTTTGAAATTTGATAATAACATTTTTAATTTTTCTCTTTCAGAAGAGGACGAAACATGAGACGAAACGAGGGACTCTATATCAAATGGTTCCCACACATTGAAAACATCATGAACTGGTGAGTATCTATTCACTGAACCGTTCACAATAGCAGAAATATTCAATGGCAAATCATTTTCCATACCGTGTGGTGATATAATTTCTTTAACAATAACTTTATCTGTGCCATTTTTCAGAGAAATTCTACTTTTTTCCAAATCCACTGAACCAGAATGAACTTTCAAAAAATCTACTCCCAAAATAATAGGAACAGCCAAACCTGGTATCGAGAGAAATTCATGGGTAAATAGTTTGGATTCAATTTCGAAAATGATTTGCATTTGTGCTGTCACTTTTTTATGTTTGCTTTTGAATACTCCGACAACAGTTATGCCTGTGCAAGGAAAACATGGAATTTTATTTTTGAAATCTTCGAGTTGTGCCCAAACTACTTCAGAAATTGCAGATACAGTACTGCCTGTATCAATCAAGGCCTCAAAGTTCAAACCATACATTTTTATTGCGATTTTAGGAGAACGAATTTCCGGAGGGGTGTGATCGAAATCGCATTCCTCCAGCAATTCCTCTACTGGGTTATTATTTGATATAAAGTTTGTGACTCTATTTACAACAGCACCCATTTCCGAGCCTAGATCTGGGGGCTCTGCTCGTTTTCCGAAGAATCCAAAATATTTTCCATTTCCAAAAAAGAAACATTTTTTTGCGGTGTGTTATCACGAGAATACTTGGCACTAGAATTTATTCTTGTTGAAAATTTGCTGTTGATCTGTATCACCAGAACGTTGGTTAGGAAATGATTTTCGATCAATGCCATGACTATTTCTGTCATTGAAATAATGATCCGCTTGCCTGAGGCGTTCCACAGCCTCGAGCAGGGTTTTTGTTCCTACCAAGGTGGCAGCAATATTAGGGGGGAAGTGTCGAGCCACAGTACTAATTAGTTGTTCTTGCGGATATGGCGGTGTTAAATATTTCGCTTTAGCTACACACCTGTTGAAATATAGAACAAAAGATCCATCCCCTTCGTAATATTTTCCTGTTTCGAGCCTGAATTTCAATCTATGTTGCCTAGTAGGACCCCAAAACTGCTCAAGAAACGCTTTTTTAAAATTTGCGTACGAATCAAAAGTGTTCATAAAAGCGTCAGCCCATGTTTTTGCTGACTTCTCAAACAGAGTATGAGTATACAAAAAAAACTGATTCATATTGACGTTACTAATATCAATAAAACATTCTAAAAAATCTACCGGGTGTGAATTTCCATCATCTGCGAACGTTGGTAACATTTGCAAATTTTTAACATCATTTCCAAAAGAATTCTGCACTGAACTGGTACCTACCTTATACAAACTATTTCCCTGACTATTATGAGTAACATTGTTATTGCCTATCTCGTGCCAACGTGGAATGTGAAAATTTTGATTCTGAAAAGAATTTTGAAACCTCGTTTGGAAACGGGTGGCCGTTTGAGGAAAAGCATTAACAGTGTTAGGAAAATTCATTTTCTGCATGATTTTCATGACTTCCGTTTCGATAATTTTGCGCATGTCCATACTAGAAATATTTGTATCTACAGAATTTGTGTTTATTTCATGCAAACTTTCATTTGAATTTATGTTCATTCGTTGAAAATCACTTAAAGGATTATTTGACAAATCAGTTGACTGTTTTTCAGAATTGTTCAACGGAATGGTACCTGCGCTTTCCGGTAGTACAAAATCCTGGAATCCGGGCTGCTGGTATACTGCCCGCTGCCGCGATGAGGAAGGTAACCCAGTATTACCTTCCACCGTAACGTGTGGAGATTGGAAAATGATACCTTGTTCAACTATCGTGCATTTCCCAGAGAAAGCCTTGCTGCACCTCCTCTGCCAGCCTGTGATGTCTGTTGCTGGTTTTCGAGAAGAGTTGCCTGTGGTCCTTTGCTCCGGAGTTGGTATGGTGGTGTTTTCTCCAGAACCATGTTGGTCAGGAACCCAAAAAACTATCCAGCCTCGAGTTGGGTGACAAGATGTAGTGGATATTCTCAGGGTCGGCGCGATTTCAGAGGTTTTGTGGGTTCTTGGATTAAAAGTCTTTGGTCTCCTTAACCGCAGTATATTTATTTACCACCTTAGTTCTCCCGATGTTAATAGAATGATGGAGGGACAGTTTTTTCATCAACAGCTACAAAAAATAACAATACGTTTACACAGGAATACAAAATCACAGTCATAACCAATTTACTTTGAAATAACAAAATGGCAAAGTACGCCCAGTGACAAAAGCTTAGATAGCTAACATTTGAAATTAATGAATCTTGAGAGCAAAGTATATTATAGGATCTTATATGATAATATTTGGAAAATTAGAGAAAGTTCATTTTTACATAATTCGACTTACCTACAAAAAATACGGGTACAAGCTAAATCTTCGAGATTATGCTATAGAAAAAACCCCAAGCACATTTATAGCCAGAGATGTTTCTGTCTGAGAAATCAGCACTAAAAAGGACGCGAAAACGCCGATAAATTCGTCCAGGAATTTGACTAGTTTTTGCAATTCGAAGATAAAAACATTTCCCCGCAAGAGTAGAAGGCGTGGCGCCCTCTATCGAGCAAAGCAATAGACGCGCAGTATCACTGTGAAGGAAACTAACTTCTCAGGCTTCCGAATACAGGGCGAACTAGGCAACCGTAAATACATGTTATATCTTTATTTACGTTAGGCAAGAAAATCTGCTACAACGTTTACAATTCGCAATTGCCAAAGCTATGGCAGAAGAAACGTATGTCGTCACATAATCATATCGCCATATAACGTCATCACACAATTTTGTTTCATAGAAGAGGTGCTGACAGTAAATTCATAGATCTGATGACTGCTCCATTTCTCAAAAGATGTTATTGAGATTTCAATTATCGCTAAGGTATCAACACTTATTTCATAATTTGTTACGTAATTCAGCAAATCAACATTAGTCAACATCGCTATTATCCCAGTCAGTTGAATGTATTGGGATTTCAAATGAAGATCACAGCGCCACATTCAAGAAATCTCCAACTAATATACCGGGTGTCCCACATTTTATGTGACAGGCAATATCTGGTTTGTTGAAGGAGATACACAAAAGTGTTTCATACAAGAGTTTTAGGAGTTCATGACAGCTTTATTTTGATATAATTCTCAAATATACAAGGTGTTTGGTGTAGGTGCTACAGACCAAAATTCCATTTTTTTAAATATAACGCCCTGTATATCATTACATATTCAGATGCTAAGTTGAATTTTGATATCATTTCATGTTTGGTTTTTGAAATTCGGTTACGGCGTTGTTGAGTTATTGCACTTTTCCTTAAATATAAAGTTTCAAAAAAACTTATTTACTCGTACACGAATCCAGTCTATATCTTTTATTGAATTGAACTAGACTACTACTGAATACAAATATCAGTTGAATATAATATTGAAATTCTTGAGAATGTGACTAACTTGAGGGTGAATTGCTTTATATTGCACAATTTCATCAAGTAGCTTTTGCTTGTTGATGCCATAGTAACAAATGTTGAATTGTATCTACTTGTCAGTTTGATTCAGTGATTTTTTGCAAAACAGTAACTGTGTTCTTTGTGCGAAAACTCCAGTATGCCTTTCGCGTTTAGTCCAAGTGATTGCATTGATATGTTATTAATTTTTGGGGAATGTCAGAAAAACTGCCGTCAAGCACAACGTCTATACCAAGAACGTTTCCCAGACAGACCCATTCCGTCTCGAATGACTTTTTCGAGAGTTGAAGAAAAATTGCGAACTGGGTCATTTCCTTCTACTATAAAGCATCGTCATCATACGAGATCTGTTAGAACTGAAGATTTAGAGATCAATGTGTTGGCTTATCTTATTATTCATCCACATGTTTCTTTCCGTACTCTTGCAGAAGAAGTCGGTGTGAGTAAATCTAATGTACAGAGAATTCTGAAAGAAAATAAATACCACCCATTCAGTTGGTACAAGGTTTGAAACCCACGGACTTTGAACGACGACTTGAATTCATTGCTTGTATTCAGGTAATATTACATGAAAGTCCTAACATATTCAGTCAAATTTTGTGGAGCGATGAATCGCGATTCCACAATAATGGAGTTGTGATTCGACATGTGTGTCACTATTGGTCTCAAGAAAATCCCCACTGGTCCGCGAAAGTAATTTTCAAACTACTTGGGGTATTAATGTATGGTGTGGATTGTTCAATGGCCGCATCATAGGACCTTACTTTTTCAATGAAAATCTCAATGGATTGCGATATTTACATTTTCTAGAAAATGATTTGATCCAGTTGATGGAAGATATTCCCATAGCAGAACGACAAGGAATTTGGTTGCAACAAGATGGTGCTCCTCCTCACAATTCACAGGTTGTTACTGAATATCTGGATAGAACGTACCCAAATAGATGGATTGGTAATAAGGGTCCAATTCGGTGGCCGGCTCGAAAATTATATCAAAATAAAGCTCTCATGAACTCCTAAAACTTTTGTATGAAACATTCTTGTGTATCTCCTTCAACAAACCAGATATTGCCTGTCACATAAAATGTGGGACACCCGGTATACCACGTTGACAACTATTGCTAATTAAGGTTAGGACTTTAACATTGTTTGAAAATTCCAGAAAGTAAGCGACTATGAAAGTTTTTAGTGTTCTTTCACTTTTTCAACCACGAATTGTGCTTGATAAACATTACTAATCTCAATCAAAATCCAAAATTTCAGAATAATATAGCAGCGGTACTTTGACCAAGTAATTAGTACCACTTCGACAATTCTTTGACATTGTTTGAAATTTTTTGCCAGAAGGCGTATGAATAAATATAAATATAATTCAATAGTGATCTGAATGGTATTTGACACTGTCACGACGTTTTTTGAAAATCAATTGTCAGAAACTCAATTTCAATATTCGTTCAATAGAAAGTGGTGAAATTGGGGAAATTAAGACAGAACTGTTTATCCTTCAGTTGAAAGTTATCAGGTACAATCTCTCAGATAACTGTATAAATGTTTTCTCAATACATTAGTGAATTTTGTATAGTTTGTTGTGAACGTTGCTTATTGCAACATGTGTTTGCTCTCTACCTACAAAATTGAATCAGTTTTGATTCATACCAAAGCGGGGCACAATTATAAGATGACTGCTTGTGTAACTAGACGAGAAGGATCCGTTGTGGTTACTCCCCAATAACCAACGATCACTATGAATTTTAACTTATAGAAAAAAAATTTGAATTTTCTGTAAAAATCTCTTTGCAGGGTTAACAAAACTGCGACAAGTGTTCCACTACACAATAGCTCTCTCAAGCAGGATAGTCAGGTTAGTCCTTCTGCATAAGAGAGACTCCGAATACCAAATTTCATTACAGCTGAATTGCATCCAATGGACCAATAAGATCACCAAAGAGAATAAAATCGCAATGTTTAGGCCAGTCTTTCTCAACCTTTCAGAATTCGCGACCCACTATATAGAATTCATTTCAACCACGCCCCTCTCGTGAATTATTTGTTGCTAAACTGTAATCATATGGAAAACAAAAATCAATTTTTGAAAAAGTTTATCCTGTGAATTAAAAAGCTCTACTTTCTTATTACAAAGTTGAGTACCGAATAGAAAGATGTGAAAAGCCGCATACCATTGGGGATGAACTTGTACTGCCGGCTGTAATTCAAATTATGGGGATAATGTTCGGAGATGATTTTTTCCGAGCAACTCGAGTCTATTCCTCTTTCAAATGATACTATTGCTCGCAGAATTGGTGATATATCCGATGATATCCAGCAGCAGCTTTTCTAAGATGCGCAATAAGCTATTCGCAATCCAACTTGATGAAGCCACAGATAGCAACAAGGATGCCCATTCAATCGCGTATGTTCGATTTTGCGATAAAATTTCAGCTGTTGAAAAGCCACTGTTTTACTGATGAGAAATTGAGCAACAGCAGCCGAATAATTTGAAATATTACATAGTTTTTCAATGAAGCAATTATTCAATGGCAATACTATGTTGGTATATGTACAGATGGTGTTCGAGCAATGTCCGGCAAATTCCAAAGCTTACATGCGTTCGTGAGAAAGAAATCTCCTCAGTGTATCTGGACACACTGCATGATTCACCAAGAGGTTCTGGCTGCAAAAAATATCAGTCCTAGTATTAACATTGTGTCAACGATAGTTGTAACTACAGTTAATTTTATAAAAACGAGGCTCCTGAAATCGAGACTTTTCGCTGCACTCTGTAAAGATAAAGGCGCAGAACATACTGCGTTACTATTTGATTGTGAAACAAGATGGTTATCACGTGGCAAGTTCTTGCAACGTGTCTACGAATTGATAGAGGAAATTGTAATATTTTTAGAAGACGAAGCTCATCATGTAGAAAAGCTGTTTCGAGATCAGTTATCCGTGATGAAATTGAGCTACTTGGTTGATATATTCGAGAAATTGAATATGTTGAATCTCCAACTGCAAGGCAGAAATTTATATATCTTGGATATGAGCGATAAAGTGAATGTTTTCTGTAAAAAATTGGAAGTGTGGATTACACACTTGAAACGAAATCTTCACAAATGTTAATGAATTTATCAAAACTAACAAAGCTGAAGAGATACATATCGAAGTTTTATTTGCAACCATGTAAAATCACTCAACAATGTTGACGAAGAATTTCAGAAAGTATTTTATGACTTAATAGCAAAATAAGAGAGGGTTAGAGATCCATTTCAAAATACTCCTGATGGTCTCTCAGTCGTGGAAGAAGAACAATTCATAGACATCACGTCTCGTGGCGACATCAAAAGACAGTATGCTGATAAAGCCCTCTTTGATTTTTGGTCCGGTCTGGGTGATGAATTACTTGCACTGAAGGAAAGAGCTTTCAGAATACTTTTACCGTTTCCAACAGCATATCTATGTGAAACTGGGTTTTCTCCGGTGGCTCTATTGAAAATAAAATACAGGTCGCAGATGAAAATTGGGAGAGAATTGAGAGTGTTTATTTCAAATATATTGCCTTCCTACGGAAAGCTCAGCTCTGCTCTGCGAGACAGGCACAAGGGAGGCACTAATGTTTTATTTGTTGTTAATATACTTATTGATTTTTGAGTACATTCCGCGTTAGGTACTGATATGTATCTACTCATTTGTATCTTTTGTACTCCATAATATGTTCGAGTAGTATTTTTTCAAAAAAAACATTTGTTGTGATTTTTATTTAGTTATGTCTCCCCACTTTTTTGCGCCCCGCCTACCGATATTTCGCGCCTCCCCCCAAGGGGGCGCGCCCCACAGGTTAAGAAACGCTGGTTTTAGCTCACCATAATTTCATATGAGTGTACTTTAAGTAGAACGATTTGTTGCCTAACTGAAGATTGAATGAATATTGAAGAATCATTGATAACAGATGGCACGAGTTGTTCAAAAAATGATTTGACAAATGGTATAATCAACAAAATAAATTTTCGAATTATGGATGAATACCAAAATTTTTTCAATACGGTTTTTCTGGTTATGGATTGCCGAAAGCACGAATTCGTGTCGCGTTAAGACAAAAACGTATACAATGATTTCAGTTCACTGTATACTTCGAGCCAGCGTAAATACTATCCTAGAGATAACAATAATGCCAGACTAGGAGAACTAATGACTATTGGGATACATCGCCTAATATATATGGCATTCACATTATTTCACATAATGTGGATGATCCTTATCACATTCGAACTCTTATCTCATGAAGCCGACCCCCCTAAAAAATTCGGTTCAAAATATTGTTTCACGTTCAGCTATGACTATTTTCAATAGCCCGTCGAGTCCACTCCACAATATCTCTGCGGAAAAGGAGATAAGAGTTCAAAATGGGAACCGAAAGACTCTGAGATGGGTTGATTTTTCCCTTGCCCGGTTATTCCAAATAATAATAATTACCACAAGAATTTGACATGACAAACCTTGCTCAAAATTTAGGAAACTTCATCAACAACATAACTCTGTAATCCAGTAAAATACCTCCATTTAGGTGGATTCAACAAAACTACAACACAACATTTGAAATTTCACATCAAAGCTCTCCGTTGTTCTGGGCCTTTCAGCCAGTGAAGCAATAAAACTTAAGTTCTATACACAATCGTGAAGTTATACAAAATGAAATACCATTGTTTTCCTGTTTTCCCTGAGGCGTAACCAGGATGCTTCTCTGATGTTGATTCTCAAAGTAACTATAATCGTCTGTGCCTTACATTATATTACTGTGAATTTCGTTTATCTGGGGCTCGGTGGAATTTTCAGGAAAATATTTTCTGATGTTGGAATTCAGACAAGCAGAAATATATCTGTTCAAGTGGAGTACGAATTCTTCACTGAGTGAATAATATTTTTTATTCCCTGTTTTATATTACCATGCCGCCTAAGAATGGAAAGGATTATACAAGATACTAATGTTGATCGATATATTTCAGACTCTCATAGAAATTATCTTTAATTAATGATATTCTCGGGAATAGCAAGTGATGCGTTTGATTATATTGCATTCTTGTTATGACCTTTTGTGAGCAACGCTGTGAAGTGAAATGATCCAGAACACGAAACAGTTCATTTATAGATGAAATCGACGGAAGGGAAAGTACAAATGTTAAGTCATTTCCCAGCGAAAATATTGAAATTTCTCATTCAATTAGTAAAAATAATTTGAGGTTGGGTGTAATAACGTATAAAAGTTCATGAATGAAAATTTCCATAGTTCAGCTTTTCGATAAATCTAGAGAAACGAAATATATTTCTCAACACAGTTACTTCATAATAGCAATTCTCATCGTTATGAATGCGTCCTACTAGTTAAGCTTTTTTCAGGCTTTGCCATCTGTAAAATATCGTATGCTGTAACACATTTCAAGACATATCAGTTCTCTCAGCTTCAAATACGAAACTTTTTTTTAGAGGTCAATTATCGAACTGATATTATTTGCGCATGACGCAATCTATGTGAGCATATCTATGTGAGCGAAACTATCATTTTGGTGTTAGGGTTATTAATTTCTAAAAAAAAATTCAACTTGAACACCAAGGGTTTCAATCTCATGGTTCATTTCATCTCCAAATTCTTTTTATCGGGTGTGTCACAACTCAGCGCGTGTTACAAAATCTATGGAATATTGTTTTCGTTCAGCGAAAGGGGAAATCATGTTCATTCACCTATCTGTAATTTACGTCCATCTTCGAACCCCACTTATCGCCCATTTGATTTCAGAAGAAAATAGATCTAGTGCAAAAAATGTACATATATATAATTTCATAAAATTCACCATGTCACGCAAGGAATGCCAATAATAACATACTGCTACAATGTTAGCCGCTTCCGGATATTCATGAGAAGAAATTACCGTATTCGATAGCGAACGTATTCGATCCAGGGTTATCTGATAAAAATGTAAAAACGCAGTTCGGGTGTAAGGTTAGGGTAGCTGTTTAAAATATTCGTGTTTGGAACCTACGTGTTCAGTAGAGCTATAAACAGAAAAACCACGATACACTTTAGAATACGATATGATATCACTGCATGTCCGTGTATCAAAAATAGTATAAATCTTTTCTGTTAACGAATTTGTTATTTGTTTTCATCTTGATGTTTTTTTTATAATGACCCTCATATGTGAAATGTAGAGGAATATGCCAGCGCCCCTTGCGCGAGAGAGGCGTACCTGTTGAGACTTGCCAACTTCTGCTCCTGCCCAGTACAAAATGCCTAGTATTATTGCCAGAGCTGAAAATTTGTTTGGCTACTGGTTATCAATTTTAGAAAATAACGTGATTCGGCAATATTTTCGGAGTTTCTTAAAATACTTCTAGATCAATGTTTATCACCATTTGACCACCGCTCAGGTGGATTTGTGAAATAACGTGAATATAGTCATTTTTCAGAATGAGGAGATGGCACTTTCGATAGTATGAATTAAAACGCTCTCTTGATATAGATTATTTTCATAAAAATGTGTCTTACTTGTCATTCTTCAGTCACTAATATTCTAGGATAGCTCAGAAAAGTCAGAAAACCCATCCTGATTTCTATATTTGTATTCCCATGCCCTTTGTTTTGAACATTTTCATCAAATTCACGTGACGCTCTTGTACTTCCAATTTTGTGTTGTAATTGAAATCATGGTTATTTTAGTGGAGCGAAAAAATGTTTGAAAAGCTACTTTTTAATCCAAAAGTAGGTTAGAAGCAAGTACATTTTTGAATGATTGTAGAATATGAAGGTGTATATTATCTACGATCATCTATGAAAGGTTTCGAGAAGCAATGCACGAAATTGATCACCTTTGACATTAACGAAACCAGGAACATTGTCTCTGGAACGAACTGCAGAGTGGAGACATGAATGAAGCTGCTATAAAACGCCAGAATAGGAAGAATAATTTCAATTTTACGTTGATGTGATCGATCGCTATGAGGAAGCATACGAGATATCACATAGGATGGACCGTATGTTGTTCTGTACGGTCTTCAGTATTCCCTGGTAAACATTTCATGCGATGTTATAGAATTGTATTTTAAATGCACGTCTGGTGGAAACAAGTGCCCTAATGAGCTGTTATTCCAAACATTTGAGTAAGTGAAGCAAATGATCAGTAATGAACTATTCTCGTTGAATTATAGCTACATTCATCAAGGATATTACGAATTATTCTGTGTGAAAATTTGAGAACATTTTTTAGAAACTTTGAATTTATTCTTTACCACAATGGATATAATTTCTTATCTATTGGATTCATGTGAACTGTTTCCTACACACTATTCATTCACACAGCTAAACAAACTTTGCAACACTTGATCGGCGAAGATGAGATGTTCCACTTTCCAGTATATTTCCTTTCTGAATGAATAGTCAACTGTACTGCCCCACAATAAGTTGTATACGCGACAAACAATAATGAACCACGGAAGCATTTTCATCGGTCTCCAACTCTCTATTCAGAAAAGCCTGAATACATCAGATGATAGTTTGACTGACCAGATTTCACTGTTCATTACCAAAATGAAAAAAAACTGCCACATAGACACATAGGAAGATAGACAAATGAATATTCGAAGTCTTTATATATATAATTGCCTCCTTTGGATGTTCAACAATCAACATAAACATATTTTCACAAAAAGTCATGTGAATGAAACAAAAACACTAACCAGATCTATGGAAAACCTGTCTGTCACCATCCCAAGATTCAGTAAAGCCCATACGCAAAGATATATCTTCTATTACGGTGCAAAATTCTTCAATGTATTACCTATGCAAATAAAAACCTTTGAAAAACACCATCATTTCAAGCGAACCGTCAAAAATTCCATACTGGTTAACTTCAGTATGTTTGATATTTTTTAGCCTACTCCAATAACTCCAACTTACTCGAATTCTCTCTCGCTCTATTTCGCTCTCTCTCTCTCTCTCTCTCTCTCTCTCTCTCTCTCTCTCTCTCTCTCTCTCTCTCGCACACTTGTCTATACTATTAAATTTGAATCACGAATGTGTTTGTTAGCTAATTAGTTTTATAAATCATATCTTCTTTTTCGTCATGTTCACCAATGTAATTTTCTATCTCACTCGTCATTTATTTCATAAATTACTTTTATGTAGCCCACGTTGGGATGGGCATGAGCACTACAACACAAGTATATCATATGTTAGGTAAGCTCTGCCCCTCCAAACTGGGAATCTAATAGCAAAGATCACAAATGTACTAAATATAAATCTGAATTAATCTGAAAGTTGCTTGGTTTACCTTGCAAAGTCTAGTATACTTCACCACTGTGTGCGCGGAAAAGGAAACATCGATACGGCAACAGTTGTTAGCAAAAGTACTGCGACCATTGTTTATAGAGATATCGTTAGTCAATGTCTGTGTATAAAAGATCTGAAGGGTTTTTGTCAGGCCATCTTTCCTATTATGTCCATATTTCTCTTCACTCTACAGTGTTCGGCGAAGTTTCCTTCTCTAAAGGGAAAAACAGGTGCAGCGTACTGTCTGTTAGTTTGACTGATATGTTGGAAGAAAGATAATGAAATTTCAAAACATATTAGATGATAAAAGTTTGGGAGAAGATTGGATGTTTAGGCATTCAAATACTCTTCAAAACATGTATGATCTAAGACATTGACAAAAAAGTCCACTTCTGTATCTTATGAATTGATCATCATTTCTTCTTATTTGATATAAGTGATCAACAAAATGTAAAATTCAATTTACGACGTCTGTAAGGGAAATGAAAGAAAATACATGACCTGGAAACGAAGTAGTAGTGCTATCTACCCGTATTATCCACCCCTTCAAATGTTACCTCCATATGGTTGATTATGAATCTTTATAAACAATGCTGCGACCAAGTCGACAAATTCCAATACACTCAGTCCATTACCCTCACGCGAACAGTATTCGTTTGATAATGCCCCGATAAGACGAAACTGCAGTAACCTTAGTTACAAATAGAGTACTTTTCTTTAATGTCCCCCCGTTTTAAATTCATTGAACGGGTCAACAGTAAAAATTGAATGTTGGGATGATGAAATTGATGCATAAATACTTGTAAATATCTCCACCTACTACAAAATGGCGAAACGTTTAATGATCACCTGAATACAAACACATCAATATTTCTAGAAATATTCGTTTTCCTCTGCCATATGGCAATCTCAACAACCAGATAAGGTTTGATAGCTTCCTGTTTGTTCATAAAAAAGACAAAAATGTCAGTACGACATCGAACATTATTATTCAGTTCAAACAAATTTTAATAGTGGACCTTGCGACGTGCCTTTCTTTCAAATGTATCTAAAGCTATTTTCTTTCACTAAGAGTAGGTGCATAGTAAGCACTCGCAAAAAAAAATGAGAACCACAGGGTTATGCACGGCTATCAGTCGTGAGTTTGGGGTGGGTAGTTGGTCAAATTCAATTTAGGGCGCCACCAGCTCTAATGCAGCTCGAACTGGCAAACTCCCTGGTCTTTTAAGACCTACTCAGTAACAAAAAAAAAATAACTACTACGGTAAAAATCGCGATATTATTCGTCTTTTAACTGAAATGATAATCAGGCAATTCAATTGAAACAGGCTTAATGAGGAATAGAGCAATTTGAATCTTAATTTATTTGAAACAAGATTTCCAGATGGAGATATGGGTATATTATCAATACTAGAAACAATAATACTAATAGTTCAATCACACAGCCTATCTATTGGCAAGGGAATTTAAATAATTGCAGAATGCTGCTCAAATGTTGAGTATAAGAGTTTGGTACCGAACATGCGCATGTGGGGTTCACAGAACTCATACATACATATTTTCATAAATATATCATATTCGAATAATATCACCTATAAGCCAGGTAAATAGTGTGCGACAATTATTTCCAATTGAATTTGAACTTCGAAGTTTCTCCGCTCTCCTCTTAACGACTCTGGTTTATGAATCAAGTAAAAAAAAGGGCTCTATATTCTACTCACTTGGCAAAAGACCGATATATAAGTTTATAAAAAAAAATATGCTTTATCTCTTTCAAACGAGCTAATAAATAAGAGACATCAAAAAAATCCCAAATGAAATCCTAATCTAAGGCTTATCTGTTCACTTGGGATCTGTTCAGGAATCAAATATAACTGTATGGCCTCTCTGGTTATCCACGGCAAAAAGCACCAGCATGAGCAGGTCCTCCAAAAAGAAAAATCACACCAGATCCTTATGTGAAATTTGATACAGCTCACACAAAAGTTGTCACGGTGAGAACGTAGTATTTTGGCAATACTAAATCATAAAACCCTGGAAGTCGAAAAGTGTATTAGAAAAAAAAAAGAAAAGAGAATGAGAATTGAAGTGAGACTTCTTCTACTTTGTAAAAGAATTACATACCTCAGGAAGAGGGTCCTTTTCAAAATCAAAAATGGCTGAGTTTCGTTCAGAACACAAAATGAAATCGTGGTTCTTTTTAACGGTCCGAAACAAATCCTTCAAAGAAGATACTGATCTCCTCATCACTTCAAATAGATCAAAACACTACGTGAATAGAGCTCAAAATGCATTTAGTTGAACACAATCAATCCCAAGAATGGCTGAAATAATATTTCAGATAAAAGTGTCAACTACTCGGACTGCCGAAGAAAAGATTCACAACCAAATATTTCTCCTAATCGATCACCTTCGATACCAACGAATGAAAAATGCGTGCCATCTATTCCTGCTATACGATACCAGGTTTTTTGTGTAGTTTGCAGGAGCGCAGAGATAGCGAACTGACAATACAACAGCTGAGTTTGTATAATACCAGGTAGGCCAAAAGTTAATATGAATGAGGATTTCGTCCGAAAATCTGACGGACGGCTTATTGTTGTAACAATGAAATAGATTGTTACAACCTGTATTTGAATATGCTGGAAAATTCTGTTGATCCTCTAATCACCGAAATTGTCGGAATGATAAACTATTTGGATCATAATTTCCATGGACGTTAGATATATTGGCCATCGAGGTCCTGCGGAATGGCCAGCCCACTTGCCATATATGACATCTTTAAAAATTTTATATGGGGCTATATGAAGCAAAAGGTGAACGAAACTGAACCTGCTTCAGTATTGAATATACCTACGGCAGAGAATAACGAATATTTCTAGACATCAATGTTGCTGTGTTCGAAAATGTTCGACGTGGAATATCGAATGAACTGTTCGTATGCCGAAACGTTTAAGGCAACCATTTCGAGCATCTTCTGAACTGAACTCAAAGTATGAAGTTAAACGTCGATGTATTCAGGCAATTATTAAATGTTCTGCCATTTTGTAGTAGGTGGAGATATTGACGTCATATTTTAGGGTTGTAAAGTATTCCTCAGGAGTTGCAATGATGTATCACAAGACCCCCTTTCCATTCGATTTTCTTATCCAGATTTTTTATACAGTCGCCATTTTGAAATTTTCATCTGTCAAAACTCCAAAATATATAATTTATGCATTGATTTCGTTAGCTAGGTTTCAAATTTTTGTGTTAACTCGTTCAAAAAATAAAAGGTGGGGACATTAAAGAAGAGCACTTTATAAATGGTAAAAGAATAGTAAGTTTTATTTTTCAATTTCCATGATGAAAACTTTTGTTGACTGAAACAATCCTTATACATCACAGAAAAGTGTGACGCTGAATGCACATATTGCTGAATTCAAAGCAATTTATAATTATTATCACAGTTTGGAATAATTTCCCAAGTCTCAGAATGTATTTTTCAAATGATTACAAAGTAATGACGATGAAACGCCTAATGAAAATATTGCGGTTCCTTCATCCTTCTGACAATGAAAAAATGTGTAAAAAATCGAATATGGATTCAATATATTATTATATAAATATTATATATGATTCGATTCTGTATCACAATTCAATACTTTTCTCACCAGAAACATGTGGAAGTTCCTGTTGTGAGAAACCTCTAACTGGCACTGTTTTTTCTCAGTATATTCTGTATCAAATTCAAGAATTAACAAATCAATAGAAAGAAAAATTGGTATCATTTTGAACGAGGTATAGGTTGATCGTCATTTCTTTTTGAGATTTATGGGATTGGATCTCACATCGCCGAAACAGTTGAGGTGACAAGGTTGAGAACATGTTCAAAATACTGTTTGTACGTCATTATTCTGTGGTAAATATTGAAATACAAGGGTAGAAGGGGCAGATTTTTAAATTGCTGACTAATTGAATCATAGACATTATAATTAATGGACTAGCGAGAAAGAGGACTGCTGTATGAGCAATATGGAATACTTAAAGTCTAACCTTCAAGCGAATTCCTTCCTCAATGTAGCAGATGAAAAAAACTGTCATGAAGGCCAGTCCATTTGTTATAATGTCTATGAATTGGACTCGTTCCGTCCAAAAGAAACTGCTTTTCAATCAACGCAGCAACTTTTCGAGGTAGATTGAAAGTCTGCCCTTCTACACTTGTGTAGGTAAGAAACCTAGGAAGATACAGATAAAAAGTTCAGAATATTTTTCTTCCGAAAAAGAAATCGATGGGGATTTTCCATTTCTAATAATCAACTATGAGAAATCGGTCTTGTTTCATTTCCATCGGCCCATTCTGTATGCTGTTGACACAAATTCTACGAAAATAAATACAATACAATAATTGGTTCTATAAATAGATGAAGATGGTTTTGAATACTGTTCCCATTATAACTTTTTCGATTGTTTGAGAAATGTTAAACTTGAACAGTAGCCCTAGGCCAGAAATAGGTGGTCAAACGGTCGTTATTAGTAAGCAATGGTTTTTGTGGTCGAAAATAGGGAAATGTGATGATTTGTTCGTATTACCAATTACAAATATATTTTCCTGTCACATTAAGGAAGTCGTGAATATTCATATCAGGCAAAATCAGTAATGTTCATCATTTTGGGCACTTTATGTCCCTGGAGTGAGACTTTTTCTCTTAGAATTACTAACCCAGTTAACGAAATGCGATACACATGTTCTTTTTTTCTTCAGAAGATGCTAACCTTGTCAGCGCGTCGAGTGCGAGTGATATAAGTTGTATAATGATCACTGATTTTTATAAAAACTTTTGACACTTTTCCACAAAAGTGGAGAGAAAAAATCAAAAGGAAGTGGTGAAAACAATTTTCAAGTTGAATGTACTCCCGAGGTTTCGTTACCCTTCAGGTAATAACTGACAATTATGAAGTTGTTTTCATGTTCCCATTCAATTTTCCTCACATAAATTCAGATATCCATTCCGATTAAATTAAATTAGTTCCGACTTCAATTACAAATCCCAGACTGCATGTGGAATTTCCTCGGGACAGCATATCTCTTACTGAATTAAAACACAGTTATGTATGAAATGGGGTGCACTTGCCGAATTTTAGGCTGACGCCGCCGAATAATCCCATGAATATTCATGGTAGCTGCATATTATGCGGTTTTATGTGATTCCTATCAAAATTGCAGCGGGATTAGCTCTATCTACAAGCCATCGAGCTGTCGTGTTCATGAAACCGGAGTATGCCATGTAAAATTGGTAATGAAGATGCCAGAATTGAGACGGGGACTAAAAAAAAAGTATTTTCCGAGAAAATTCCAGCAACATGGATGTGAAGGATCTCGATTCAGGGAATGTTGATGGAATGGGTTCAGAAAACAATGTGATATTGAGCACATTTTGCTCAATGAAAAATCTACATATTGGGAATATGATATGAGTTGAAAAACAGGGAGAACTAATCAAACCTGCACACCTGCTCTGTAGTAGATCGTTATTCTTACAATTGATTGAATTGATATATTTGGTTTTTGAAGAAGTTAACCTAAAAGTGTGAAGAACGTGATTTTGTCATATATCAGATGATATTCAGCACCGTGATTGTAATATTTAAGAATCATAACAGCAAGTGCTAATTAGAAACTTGTGCATTTTTGTGAGTGAATCAAACGTCTTTTAATGATATACACGTACCTCTCGACAGAGAGTGTTTGTAAAATTTTTCTGATGTCACTTCTTTCATAGAAGTATTGATTTCAATTTATTTGCATTCGGAGAAGAAAAAATAAAAAAAAAATCTCGAAGCAAGTGCTAGTTTTGCTCTTCAAAATGCACTTAGTTCAAGAATATTTTTTCATTATTTCCAGCTGATGAATTTGAAAATTTTCAAGTAGACGTTATTGTTCAATGATTTTTGACAGGCTTCATAATTGATGGCCATCAGGTTTGAAGCAAAAAAATTAATATTTTCATGGTATGAAAGCTTCACTCAATCTAAATTTACCAATTTGTTTCGTGAAATTGTTTAAATTATATTTTTTTTGTATGAGAAAATCAAATTTGGAAGATTGGTAGTGAATTTGGGAACAGTGATTCCCCAATACTCATAATGCTTATTTCAAACTTCATCGTCATCACGAAAATATTCATTTTGAGAATTAGTGAAATTCACCTCACTTCCATTCTCAAAATTCAATATCTTGAAAAAATATTCGAGCGGCTGCAGCTTCTATTGAGTTATTCAGCAATTAGCTTCATTCATTGCAATTGTGAGTGTTGGTTTCAAATTTTTTCCTTTTCTTGAATTTTCTGGTACTTTCCTTCAGTTCCATCCGAAGTATTCTGGCCAGTATTGCGCGCTTTCGGAGGAATTGAGTATTTAGTGTTGCGAGAATTAATGAATCAAATGAATAAACCTACCTACCTTAGATCGTTGTGGCCAAGGGGTCTAAGGCGCTGTCCTTATAGTCAATTCGGCTTTTCCACTGCTGGTTTAATCCGCGGTCAGGGCAGAATTTCTCCGGCCAGCTCGATGCGATAAGCAATTGTTAATTGCCTGTATACCAATCGTGGTAGGTGGGATATCTGGATTGAAAACACCAATCAACCCGATAGCACTGTGGGTGTTTTTGAGTTTCGCTACAGTTGAGAACTTTCAACATTTTCTATATCTCTGAAAAACATTTTATCCCGAATTTTCGTGTAGACCCCGAATTACTCTTAGTGGAGTTTAAACGGGAACCTATCGTGCTATCCCGTGGGCACTTTGTTGCTAAAATGTAAAACCCATTTTATATCGTTCTAAAGACCTTTGCAATGCAAAATCACTTGGTCGTCCATAAATCATGGTTGGAGGGGAGTAGGGGGAGCATTTTTGAAAAAAAAATGCAATTTTTTTTTCATCGGTTTTCAGATGTAAGATTTGAGATAATTCATTCCTCAAATTTGCATACCCATCCGGACATCAGAAATATTGTTTTTCAAATTATTAAAATACTTTGCACCATTATTGTATATGGAGCACCTTCACACAAAAACGCTTGCCCTGAGAATCCATATTTTTGGAATCTTTCAACTCGCTCTACCCCGAAAAGTATTGGGTCAATCAAAAAAACGCTTTCTATAAACGTTATAGACTAAACACCAAAGAACATGTTGGTTTTTTTAGAATTCCGATTGGATCATTGGTTCAAGAGGAAATTGAATAATTAGAATGGTATGTCGCGGCGGACAGCGGCGAGCGCAGAGATGCGAGGAAGGGCGAGATTCCTATGCCATAGTCAACGGAAAATCAACTCTACTGATAGCGATGTTGTTACGGACGATTTTTCTTTGTAAGGGAATTTTATAGGTTTTTGACTGAATAAGCATTGGGCGCGAATATATCAGGATGATGTAATAGTTCAAAGCCTTTTTTGCCTCATGTTTTGTTGACAGAATATCAACACATAAATTCTATAAGAATACTGTATGTGATTATTATGTATTTGTTTAGTAATGATACTAATAATAAGTATTGTTTCAAAAGAATTTCCTCCATCTTTGAGAGTGATTTATCATAATTTTTTATTCTTTTACTATCCGATCATCCTTACTCTACTCGAAATAATAATCATAAATAAGCTTTATTGTCCGAAGAAAGAATCTTATGGACAAAGCGTGTGTGAATAATAAAAAATGTATACAAGCATATATACTGAGTCCATAAAATTCAAATCCTCTGAAATTATACACAAGTTCATATACACACATATACTTATGATATGATAAAAACAGATGTTTAGCACATTAAAGAAAATGTCCACATGTATAAAGTGTGGTAACAAACAGAAATATAAAAATCAAGAAGAGAACTTCACAAAACAAAAAGGATGCGAAATGGAACTAAGTTTAGTTTGACACTAACATTAGCTCAGTGTACGATGTATTTCGGAGTATTAGTGGAAGTTATCATCATAAAATTCGTCCAAACTGTAATAGGGTCTATCCGAAAGTCAAACTTCAATTGCTTTCCTAAATTCTGAGGGGCTTTCAGTCTGTGTCGAGGTTGGTAAAGGCAGTCTAAAATCGTGAGTCTGACGAGTGGAATAGTTAGATTATACCAGAGGAAATTCATATCTATGTTTGTTTATCAAACAAGCCGTTTCTAATATAAAAATGGCATAAACTGTCAATATATTTTATGTAATGAATATTGGCTTACAAAAATATTGTTTCAATTTGAAGAGATAACGTATTGCTCTTTTTTGAAGTACAAACATAGAATTCATGAGATTTCTAGAACGGAATTCCATATCTCAAGTGTGAGTCTACCAGTAAATAGTAAATAACAGATTCAGCTGCAGATGTTTCCAGCTCTCTGGAAGTTATTCTTACCGCGTAACGACCCGAAGAGAGTTTTTTTGGGAGAGCTCTGATGTGGTCTTCAAATCTCAAGTCGTTATCTATGACAATACCGAGGAATTTGGTGCTTAATTTATTCTCTATAACACTTTCATTGAGAGTAATTGCTATGTTATCAATAGAAACCCGAAATGATATCACGTTAGTTTTGTTGATATTCAGAGACAAGAGATTAGCACTGCACCAGTCTTTGATAATACCGATATCTGAAGATATAACCTTGTGGAGATCTGAGGTATTTTTACTGTGCCTTAGTATTGTGGTATCATCTGCGAATAACGTGAACTTTCCCTTCATATTTAACGATGTCAGATCATTAGGTACAAAAGAAAGATAATGGAACCAAGAATGGACCCCTGAGGAACTCCACTGTTTATATTAGCTGCAGTTGATGTTGAAGTAGGCATTTTAACAATTTGACTTCTACCTGTGAGATATGATTCAAACCACCTACGAGTTATTACCTCTATGCCATAGTGATACAATTTTCTGAGCAGTATGTCATGATTGAAACAATAAAATGCTTTGGATAGACCACAAAACACCGCTGCAGCTTCATCACGATTGTTAATATTGTTATAAACTTCGTTCAGAAGGGACAATATGGCGTCAATAGTGCACTTTTTCGGTTGGAATTCGAATTGTTTACAATTTATTATATTATGTGACATTAAGGAATCAGTCAAACGATTTTTCACTATTTTCTCTATTAGTTTGGCTAAAGAGGGGATAAGACAAATTGGATAAAAATCTTAGACTTCGTCATGATTGCCTCCCTTGTATAACGGAATAACCACAGATGTTTTGAAGGGGGTAGGAAAATAACCAGCTTCGAAGGAGTTATTTATGATTATTGCTAAAACAGCCAAAGTGTCAATGGGAAGATTATCAATTATATTCATTGATATTTCGTCAATTCCAGAAGATTTTTTGTTCTTGATGGATTTCTTATTGTTATGAAGCCAAAGTGTCAATGGGAAGATTATCAATTATATTCATTGATATTTCGTCAATTCCAGAAGATTTTTTGTTCTTGATGGATTTCTTATTGTTATGAAGCTTTTCAAGGACAGGGTATCGTCAAAACCTTGGGATATACATATCTAAAATGGCTCGATTTCCCTTCTCAGTGAATATCGCATTGAAGAACGAAAGATGGTAATAAGAATAATTAATATACCTATACGTCAGAATTAACCTGATCTTATATATAAGTACATTATTTATTCTGAATCAGACTCTTCATCATTGTCCTCTATGAAAACTTCTTCGAAACAATTGTTGGCTCGTTTTGTCTAAGAGACCTTACTGACTCAACATCATCCCCAAAATGGCGTTTCATTTTTTTCACAATTTGTTTCTCACTCATGTCGTCAATGCCACTAATTTCGCGATATCTTTTGCCAATCGATTCTGTGCTGCATCCTTATTTTTTCCAAACCCTTCTCCATTTCCTCAAAAAGTTTACATAATGCTTCATTGTCTTTTTTACAATATCAGTATTTTCAACCGATTTTTTATTGAGGTTGCGTAATTCCGTTGAAACGCAAGCGGCGTGATATTTATATACACACTTTTGTGAATCAAAAGGGGTCCGCAAGGGACATTTTTTGAAAAATATCTCCCCTACAAAAATCTGCTGGGATATCAGCTGTCAATTTGGTATTTTTTTACTTATACGAGGCAATGTTCTTTGAGCTCGTATAAGATTAATAACAGTTTTTGTGCCATTTCAAAAAACTTAGATTTTTTAGATCATCACACTTTGAGAATATATGCCGCATATATTTGCATCATGACAATTTGTCATACGTTCTTTCGTGCATTCAATGAAAGTTTTTTTTTATTTTTCTTGAGAGTTAACCAGCTCTCCTCTTTCCAAAACAAATAACACCCACATTTTGAATAAAATCGTCTTGTTCAGTAGGTATAAGTTTTACGAAAAGAAGCACGTCTTAATTCAATTTGAACTGTAATACTCACCAACTAGGTACTTTCAATAATATGATGCACACGATATTACAACACCACACCGTTTCAAGTCAAGGTAAAATCGACCGTAACGACATCGCTTTCAGTAGAGATGATTTTACGTTGATTATGGCATAGGAATCTCGCCCTTCCTCGCATCTTAGCGCTCGCCGCTGTCCGTCGTGACATACCATTCTGATTATTCAATTTTCTCTTGAACTAATTATCCAATCAAAATTCTGAAAAAAACAGCATGTTCTTTGATGTTTGGTCTATAACGTTTATAGAAAGCCTATTTTTGCTAGACCCAATACTTTTAGAGGTAGAGCGAGTTAAAAGATTTCAAAAGTATGGGTTTTCAGGGCAAGCGTTTTTGTGTGAAGGCGCTCCATATACAATAATGGTGCGAAGTATTTTAATAAATTGAAAAAAAATATTTCTGATGTCCGGATGGGTATGCAAATTTGAGGAATGAATTATCTCGAATCATAGATCTGAAAAACGTTGAAAAAAAAATTGCTTTTTTTTTTAAAAAGGCTCCGTACCACTCCCCACCCACTACGATTTTTGGACGACCAGGTGATTTTGCATTGAAACGGTGTTAGGAATGATAAAAAATAGGTTTTACATTTTAGCAACAAAGTGCCTACGAAAATCTATTCTAGAAGCCTTTTGCTAGTCCATTTACTCTACTATCTAGGAATCCCGAACAAACGACCACTCACAATTCTTATGGAAAATAGCTTACCGTAGATCAGTCCAACTTTTTGGTATGATGTAGATCTCGATGCAAAAGTGTCCATGGTCACAGAGTCCAAAAATGAACAGTTTTCGAGATATGGCTCTATCAATATAAATTTTTTGCATTTTTTTTTCAATTTTAGCACACAATCAGTTCCCTCTCATACGTAGGAAAAGAGGAATTTCATTGATTTCAGAACGGAAATCAATTAAAAAACAGTTCTATTTTCGTTTTTTCGTTTACACCTATTCCAAGACATTATCACTGCTCGTCACTGCCGGTGTAACTTAACTACTATGTTCAACTTTTATATTTCCCCTTTCGTAGGAACAGAAACTTCGGAATTGCTTTAGGTTACACAGAATCACATGTATTCGACACCTTTCGACTAGGGCACTAGAACAAATAATAATAGACTACAGGCCCATCCAAAAAATGGATGGGTCATATGAACCACCAGGTGACGTATATAGAACGATATAAGAGCATAAAATAATAAGATTCAGCACTATGCCGCCACTTGTAGGCTGTCCAACTGAGTGCTGGTGAGAATTCAAAAGGGCAGGTAGAGTGAGTATATTTTGGTCATATATTTTTGTACGGCATTTTTACCCTCTATAGATCCATAAAAAATAATGAGAAAGCGCGTAGTGCCGTAAAAAAAGTGGTGCCTCACAAAGTCGGTAAATTTTTTTGGTTTTTTGACAATTTCAAGGGTAATTTGGTCATTTTATTTTGTATGGCACCTCTTTCATACTGTTTCAATACAGCTTCTAATCATTATTCCGCAACGCCGTGCAAAAATCATGCACCCCCTCTCTTTCCGTGGTCCGGGGGGTGATTTGAAAAAGTACGGCTTCAGCCCCAAAACAATAGGTAGCACTCAAAAATACTCTTAAAAATAATGCCGTCAAAAAATTTTTGTTCATTTGAATGTATATTTTTAATTATCTTCATCTCATGGTATACTGGAATTATAAAGCTGTTAAATCATTTGACTCTATACGGCAACATTTTTTTAACATGATATTGTAAAATACAATCGTTTTATAGTATTGCCGTTCACAAGAAACTGTTCTAAAAAAAATTATAGAGAAATACAAAATATGAAATTTTTTAGTTTTTGCAAAAGTTTAAATATTTATAGATTAGTAAAGTATTGAAATTTTCTATATGTTTCGCTTGTTTCAAATAGTTTTAAAATGAATGAATTAGGAAGAAATGATGCCGTACATTTTAATGCAGAGCATATCCTTTAGGCTGATGAAAATGACGCTACCATGTTTCATTGTAATGATGTGAATAAATAAAACAACTATTTTTTAGAAAAAGTCTATATATTTGAAGATAATAATACAAAATAAGGTTTTTATTTAAATTATTCAGTATCGGAATCAGCCGCTGAGTTGTTATCGGAATCAATGTCTTCATCGGCGTCCGAATTATCTTCTCTATCATTTTCTGAAACATGAATGAGTTTTTGTCAAAATCAAAGTCTTACGTACAGATTAAAGATGTAAAGATTTATTTATTTACCAATGACGTCATCAATTTCTTCGTCTGATTCCTCATCTGTTTCCGTTATATCACTGACTTTTTGGGGGCATTCGTCACCTTATTTAACCTTACACATTTCGTTATATGGATTTTCCTTACTTTTTGTTCTATGGATTTTTCTTTCAGTTTTTTTCTCCTACAAAACTTTGGACCAACGATAATGTATGGCATGTAAAAAAATATTATCTATGCATAAAATACTTTCAAAATGAATTAATTTCATGTTGTTTCAAATAACCCCCCCGGACCACGGAAAGAGAGGGGGTTGCAACCCTCAATTTTTTCCCCTTGCCGCATGATTTTTGCACGGCGTTGCGAAATAATGGATTAGAAGCTGTATTGAAACAGTATGAAACTGATGCCGTACATAATAAAATGACCAAATTATCCTTGAAATTGTCAAAAAATCCAAAAAATTTACCGACTTTGTGGCGCACCATTTTTTTACGGCACTACGCGCTTTCTTATTATTTTTTATGGATCTATAGAGGGTAAAAATGCCGTACAAAAATATATGACCAAAATATACTCACTCTACCTGCACTTTTGAATTCTCACCAGCACTCAGTTGGACAGCATTATTATTTTATGCTCTTATATCGTCCTATATACGTCACCTGGTGGTTCATATGACCCATCCATTTTTTGGATGGGCCTGTAGTCTATAACACTATATGAACTGATTCTGATATAATTTTTTTTTGATATGTTTTTACTGTAGTTGAAGAAATGGTGGAGAATGCAAGATGAGCATATAGAAAATCGTACTAAAATTATTTATGCTGGTGAGATAAATACTCGTATAGAATGGTATTTTTTTTCATACCGAGTGTTAAATATCAATAGTAACAAGGAAGTACATACCCACCCATCATTTCTTATCGTTGATTGAAACGTTAAGGCAATCGGATCCGTGAAAATGTCTGAATTTTTGATATGATGTAGATTTCGAACACTGATCGCGTGTCTATGATTACAACCTACGGAAATGGACAGTTTCTGGAATTTGGCCCTATAAATATCCGATTTTCTTCATTCTCTTGACTGTGTCCCATAATCACTTAGAACTCATACTCAACAAAAGCGAAATTATATCGATTTCTACGCAGGAATTGACTAGAATTTTTTTTCCTCCATTTCAGATACGCTCAATTGGGGAAATTACCATTCACTGCTTGTCACTGACGATGAAGCTGGGCTATTATTCTCAATTTTTGTCTTTCTGTGTTTGTTGAAACAAAAACTTTCGATTTGCTCTAGTTATTACAAAAATACTTACATTTAACACAATTGGATTGTGGCATTCAAAAAGATAAGAAATAGTGGAAAATGTAAAACTAGCATCAAGAAAATCGTATTTATAATATACGCTGACTAGATGGATACACAAGGTACGCGTCCATAGGTACGCATCGTACGTATCGTACGAATCGTATGAAACGGATTTTAGAATTATTACTATAGTAAGTTATACATATGCGTCCACTGACCGGCAGCGGACGGATTGCACGTATCGGTCCGTCGGTAATGCCGATGACATTGATCGAAGGGGCAACTTTTCCGACTGGTGCGGATGACGTCATGCGGGTTGCCGATAAGTGGACGCATGAGGCATACGAAAATACAGGAAGAATTTTACGTCGTCGTTGAGCAAATCAGTGAACAGTGTTTAATATTTCCCAAATCGTGATCTTTTTTTTAATATGTCATGTATCCACATTCTATGTCTTCTCTTATTTCCTCTCATTTCTTCTTCATCTTCTTCATCTAATAACAAAGCAATAATGTCAAGTTCTTCATCACACACTGTAATGTTTCCGATCGTCCACTCACAACGAAAATGCGAATGTTGCTTAAAAACCGACCATCGCATCGGCAATCCGATCGCTACGGATACAGTGGACGCACTACCACAAATCGATTCGTTTTATACGATCCGTACGATACGTACGATGCATACCTATGGACGCGTACCTTTATCGAATGTAGTTTTTTTATAGCGGGTGTTGAATATAAATAGCAACAAGGAAAAACATACCCAAAACGAACAAAAACTGATGGGAGAATGGAGGCTTGCACGGCCGGAGTCAATATATTCAATGATTTCTGGGCTTGAGAGCCGAATTTTTCTTAACCGAAAGCCTAAGGACTTGAAAAACCGAGACCACCGTTGAGTGCTCTGGTCTCAGATTTTCAACGTTCACGTCCCTCAACTCTAGAAATTATTGAATTCAATAATATATGAATTTTGATAAGGAGAGTTTATAATTTTTGATAAGCGGGAAATTGAAAAACAATAACTCAACAATGTTCATTTCATGAAAAATATCAATTGTTCACAGAAATTTTGATACCAGTGTGTAGAACAAACGTTCATCAAATCATCTATTTAATGATGGTCAATTTTTCAATCAACCAAATATGATTAATTATTAGCATTCACCCAAACTGTTTCAAAATTATACATGAGGCAAATAAGATTACGTTATTGAATGTCAGTTCCATGCCTGTCTTCAGTGTCTTCATAGAGGTTGGAACACCAAAACGACAGAAAAAATGTTGCAGTGCAGATACAGTCAAAAAACACAAAAACCTGAAATTGGTCATCTGTACGTTAAACGAAGGTGCTTTCACTGAATGGTGAACTATATAGCGAAAAATGTATAGTTAAAACAAAATCTGGTAGAACACTATATAATGATGTGGTTGTTATTGTGATCATAATTTATTTGTGAGAAGTGAGTTTTGGATATGAATATTTTTTGACTTCTCATTAGATATTCAAGTAACTTATCCATTTATTTATCAATGGAAAAGTCATTGGGATGCAATTATAGACTTCTTTCAGCTGCATCATGTATAACGTAAAACAAGTTGTGGAAGAATAACGAATCTGAAAATATGAAAAAAGGCTGTAAAGAGTTCAAGCGATTCATGTATGGTTTGCGATAAGTAGCAAATATTCAAAACTTGGCATCACTCATTCTCAAGAATATTCTTCCATATTTTTCTTCTCTCTGGCTTCAGAGCGTGCAGAATCACGTATCGATCTGTTTCACGGATATTATTTGGAAAGCATTTCAGGATGAAAGATGTTTCCGCAACCCTATGCAGAGTCGAGCAAGTTTTGTCAAATGAATCATTGGAATCATTTTCGAATACTCGACCTAATGAGCTGTGATTGGAGTGATATGCTGTTCAGCCAGAGAGTCACGTTTCGTGCCTCCAAACTTGTATTTTCAGTCAATTACTAGAGACATATTACAACATTCGCAAACACCTTGCATAATCATGATTTCAAGAAAAAAATGTATACTTATATTTGATGAAGTGAACACAGTTGTGTTTCAATTATTTCATTATCAAATTCGAAAAATTTTCTTATGTCAATCAGTGTTTATCTTCAACTCATAAATTTTTCAACTGAATAAGCTTTCGCCGATAACAAATCGAGAATTCAGACATTTTTACGTATCCGTTTGCCGTTACGGTTCAATTAGCCGTTAGAAATGATTTTTGGGTATGTATTTCCTTGTTGCTATTGATATTTAACACTCGATATGAAAAAACTGCATTCTATACAAGTTTCCATCTGGTCAGCCTACATTATGAATATTACTTTCTAGATGATCATTTTAAAGTTCCTCCCATCTTTGTTGATGCCAGGAGAATATTAAAAAAAATAAATCAGATTCAGTAAATATCGTGTGTATTGATTAATATTTTTTCAAATACCACAATCGAATTGATTTGGACCTAAGTAATAACAAGAAAAATTCAAAGGTTTTTATTCTACGAATACGGGAATACAAAAGATAAATTAATAGCCTGTAGCTGTGGAGAGCAATGTATAATTTTTTTCCAAATGGGTGAAACGAAAAAACAATTGTTGTTCAATCAACTCCTGTCCAGAAATCAATTGAATTCCATTTGAGATGAGTATGAAAGCTAAGCGATTATAGGCCACAATCTAGAAAATAAAGAAAATCGGATATTGATATGACCATATTCCAAAAACTGTCCATTTTTGTAGTCTGTAGCAATAGACACTCGATCGAGGTCTGCATCATATCGAATGTTCAGAAATTTTCACAGATCCCTTTTTCTTAATGTTTCAATCAACGATTAGAAATAGTTATTGGGATGGTAATCACTTGTTCTAATATTTTCGGTATAGGAAAATTCCATTCTATACGAGTATCTATTTAGTGAACGTACATTATAAATACTATATGGTATCTTGCATTTCTTCCTATTTCTTTGGCCATCAGGAAAATATTTCAACAGAAAATTTATCAGATTCAGTCGTTATAGTGTGTATCGAATATTATTTTTCTAGTGTCCCAATCGAAAGGTGTAGAATATATGTAATTCTGTGATACCTAGAGCAATTCAGAAGTTTTTAGTTTCTACGAAAACCGGAATATAGAAGTTAGTCCAGTTACACCGTCAGTGACTAGCATTGTGTGATAATTTCTTCGAATAGGTGTATCTGAAACGAAAAAAGAATTGTTTTTCAATCGATTTCCGCTCTGAAATCAATGAAATTGCGTTTCTCCTAAGTATAAGAGGAAACTGATTATGTGCCAAACCAAAAAAAATGTAAAAAATTGATATTGACACAGTTATATCTCGAAAACTGTCTGTGGCCATAAACACTTTTGATCAGTGCATCGAGATCTACATAATACCATTTTCCATAAGAAACGTGCGTGGTTCTTTCTGCGATTTCCGGAAAATTCCTGCTCGCCTCGAACTCATTAATTATAAAGGACGGTTGACAGCGACAAGTTATCAGTCAGTCAAGTTAATAATAGGCAGGGCTCCGAAAGTGGAGAAACAAGGATAATTGACTTCTCTCATAAGGATTGCTCAATCCGCTTGATTTGTGATCCAGTGAGGGTTATAAGACTCAGATGAAAAATTAATTTGAAATGTAATTGATGTTGTGAACAGAATATGCATACGGATGAAATCTAAAAATGCGTCCGGTATTGGTGGTATTGGCAACAAACGCGACAAGTACAAAATAAGGGACTAATTTTCATATATTCTGATTATATAAAGATCTTTAATATTGATTTCTTTCAGGAGACTGGATGCGCAAGCTTACTTGGATGTATATAATATCTCCGCAGCAGAAGATATTGAGGTCTATCAGACTATACAAGAATACCTACCCCCCAACCTAGCAAGGGTCTGCCAGTGAACATTTACGACTTTCAAGACAAACTAGTTGAAACTTCTGGGGCCCTATTCTTTAATCAATCGCAGTTCTGCGTATACGTTGTTGCTAAGCTGTGACAGGATTGGTCTCATAGAACGAGTGGTTCAAGAATAGACCCACAGATATCAGTGGATATAGTACAGGTATAGAGCACGTCAGGAAGCAATTTGAAGTGGAGGGTTCTATCGTAAATGGGTGGGGTACATGTTATATAAGAGGGTTGCTACGTAGAGGGGCACCGTGTCGCTCCGTCAGGGTATCGAATTTCAAATCGTAATATTCATCGTGTTATCAGTTAAGGCAAAACGGCACAGAGATAAGCGATCGGATCGTTAATAGAAACAATACATACCGTGTGTCACAGACTCATGGTAGACCCCCGTTTTCTCCTTTGTTTTTTTAGCTATATTTTTGAGATTCGGAACATCGAATAAGCTCACTGAACAGCATTTCTCGACATATCTGAAAGAAAAAAACAACTTTCAATTTTTCCGGAAATGACATCAACTTTCGATTCTTGAATGGGACACCCTGTATATTGGGGGTACATGATCGGCTAGGGATGATCATGAGGAATCCAACGATACAAGGTTTGATGATGTTATCTCCAATGACTGCGGAGATATCGCCATTTATATTATCCATAAGCGCAACGAGTAGGAGAGAGAAACTTTACTGGCGGGTCAATCCAATTCTCTCTCTCTCTTCTAGAGTTCGGTTCCGAATTTGGCGCCTCATGATGTCATCATCTCGCAAAATGAGATGATAGACGACGGATTAGAATTTGGTTTCTCAAGACGTAACCACCTCGCAAATAACGTGATAGACGACGGATTTGAATCTGGCGCTTTACGACGTAATCATCTTTCAAATGAGACTGTAGAGGACGAATTTTGATTTGGCGCTTTATATTTTATCTCTGGAAGTTATGGAAAAACTTATCATTTTTATTGTTTTTTTTAAACCCTTAGTTTTATGAGATTTTCTCTTGCGAGATTCAGCGTATGGATTCGGCGAAAAACAAGACTTTCTGTGTTGAAATAAGTTTTTCATTCTTGGAATTACAGATAGGAGTTGAAATTGTTCAAGTTATGCACACATCGACACTCGTTCCAGTGCAGATGTTTCAGTGCATGTGTCGTATGAAACTGGAATTCAATCAAGTTGTCGACATTTGCAGCCACCTGTACGAATTTTTCGAGATAGTGCATACTATAAAAAGCGAACGCACAAAATATCTGATGATTGAGGATTTTTCGAAAATTATTGCGTCGTAGTTGATCAAAATGGTAACGTCTTTTGAAAAATATCAAATTCTATAGGCAACAATGGTCAATATGTTGTGTTGTTGCGTCCTTGGTAACGAAAACGGTGGTCGACAAAGTTGTCAAGCGAATTCTAGTGTGACACTTCGTATTCGCGTATTCTAGTATGCGAAATATTTTGTTCTGTGTTATTCAAAGAGTAATAAATTCGTTCTGTTTTCGCTATACCGATTTTTTTTTCATCGAACCCACAGGAAGACCAAAATATTAATTTTATCTTCGTAGCAATTATTCCTTGTTTACTTCTCATGCGTTATTTCAATTCCGTTGGAAATTCATATACAACATATTCCTCCAAGAACTACTTTTCATTTCCTCCTCTTTTGATTCCAAGTGTTTTTTCTTCTTTGAATAGCTTTCGTTTGTGATGTTGAGGATAACAATTCCACCGGGCTCGAATTTTCCAACAATGCAGTGATTTTTTTCCAAGGATCGATATTTTTTCCGTTATGAGTTAATTCTTTCAACAATTCATGAAGACCCTAATATTTTATACCCTCCATCATCTACTAGGGATTGAAATTTTTCTCTTAGAGCACTGATTTTTTTTCTATTTTTGATAATTAATGTCTCTACATTAGAATGATAAGCCGGCCAAATATTAGGATATTTTCTCAGTCACTACGCATCCAGAGGCAACACTCTGATATTTGTGAACTTTGGAATGTATTGGGGAGCCTCTTGTCATCAACTCGATCAATCCCATATTGCTTCCACTAATCATATAATCACCATCAGGAGCATTCTGGGCGACACTGAATTTGAGCTTGATTGTTTTTGAGGCGAGCTTTTATAGTTTGTCGACTTTGACTAAAGTACTTTCTTTGCAATGTTGACAACTGATATACAATTTCTCTGTATCAATTCATTCTTTCAATTACCTAGGAATTGTTATTTCTAAAACGTCATTGCCAAGCTATTCGATGTCGGAAGATCGATCCCTCAAATACTCCAGGGATTGTTATATCGGAATGCTTGGAAATGAAGAACCCACATAAAAAGTGTATATTTTGAGAGGCTTCCCGCTGGATGATTAGAAATAGCAGAATGTAGTATCATTGTGAGCTCTTTGCGTTATTTACTAAATTTATTCGGGATATTAATAAGAAGAATGCAGGAAGTGCCCCACTACTTTAGTTTGGAGATGTATACAACTGACCCCAATCTTCTGATTCAGAATGATTTTTCTTGTCCTGTCGATGTTGAACTTGTTGAAGAAACGAGCGATATCTGTTTGGTGTGAGGGTAATTGATACCCATAAAAAATTAAAAAATACACTCCAATGCTTCGACTATGGTTCTTGCCTTCCCAGCACCCAAATGCAAGAACAATAGTGACGCAATAAACGAATGCTATCATCAGCAATGCAATTTTTTTGCCGATATTGGTATTCCAAAATAAGTTCGAGACAAGTTAACGGAAAACTATTGTAGAACGAAACATTTGATATCGGAAACGTTTCGAGTGAATTGCTCAGAACAGTTCCCTGCAAGATTTTCAATCAAGGGAAGGAGAAGAAAAAATTGCTGGGAACATTTTAATGCGAAATGGTAGATATTTTGAAAAGTATATTTTTTTGGTATGAAATATTGGGTATAATTTATACAGGCATGTTTTCCTATCCCCTCACCAATTATTTTTATTATACGAAAATGAAGTGAGACCGCGTAATCTCTTTCCGTCACTCACCGTATAATGAAGCGGTGTTAGGGTGTGAAATATTCCAGGCGAAAAGGAAGGCTGAGTTTTTGCGACGGTCTATAAAAAAGATGGGTTCTCCCTTTGTATATTTCCATAATTCCAATTCCGTTCTAATTAAAGTTAGCGCCTCAGAAACTTAATTCACTTAGCGGGGGCCCTATTACAAAAACTTTCAAACAAAAACAATGAACTGTTACTATAAATTTCACTGCATAAAATATCTGTTGAGTGCGTACTCGAGAGAAAGCGGTTTTTGTTTTATAATACCTTCGAAATCTGGAGTACTATTCCTCTCCGCTTCCCTTGGCTGGAAAAACAAAACAAAAACTTCCTATATGAGTAAAGGAAATGAACGGAATGTCAGAAACATTTTTTCGAGAATTATATCATGCAGAAACCCACTGGAGTAAAGAAAGATTCAATTGATGTGGTTGAACAAATACAGAGTATCTCGTATTCGCATCGCCTTCACAACACGAATCTTTCTATTTTATATCACAGGATGTTGAGATTTTTGTATTTTAATTGAATATTACAAACTCAAAGTTTTTGTGATTCACTCTACAAATATATTTATTGACCTACTATTTTCATACAGTTGTCAGATTTTCAGAATTCCGAACTAACTCATGAAAATGATATCAATTTCTGGGTAACAAAGATAGGCATATCATTTGGAATTTCATGAATGTTTTTGTTCCGCTAGAATTATTGAATTGAAAGAAACAATACAAATAATTATACTCTCTGGCCATCATTTGTGTATATAATATCCACGAACGGTTGATTCGTCAACATGAAAAAAATCCATCTGAAACATGTTATCCTCCTTCTATCTATTCGCCTCGATGGATGTTCAACGACATAAAAGACACATAACAGCCATTGGAGTTTTTGTATATTGATTTTCTACGGGTTTCATTCCATTATTTTATAAGTATTCCATAATTTTATAATTGAATGAATTTATTCGATACTCCTCTCATTCATATCCATCCTGTTGATTTCCTACATTGGTTTTTATTTGTCATCTGCAGAAACAAATACTCTTTGAACATAATAGTGTCGGTATCGATTTTAATATTCTCAATCCTAGCCATCTGCCTTCCTCCAATTACAATACGTCTTACTCCCATTTGCAGTTAGGAGTCACACTTAGTGAAGTATCACTTGTAATCAAACGGAAACAAATGATTTAAGTCATAAAGTATTGAATTTGTCCTTAGCTGAGCAGATGATTCATCATACCAAACAATACAATCATTTATATTTCATCTCCCGAAAGTATTTTCCCGGAAAAATTCAATTCACAACTCCGCCATCACTTCCATTGAATGTTGAACTGTGCCACCTGCTTCCGCATCCTGTTTAGAAACCCGAAACCACCGACTGAACATCAGTTCATCCTAGCTGAATGATGTGTAGTTTTTCGTGATTAAAAAATCATTCAACTGTGAACAAACCCAACAGGAAGTTGGCGAATAGCTTGTGTATCTCGAACTTCCGTTTTACTTTTCAAATTATGCTGTCACTCGTAAATCCATCCTAGTTGATGACAGTTTCCAGTTCCGCTCGAATTGATTTATCGAAGAACGTACGAACCGCGAAAGAAGAGATGTGGGATTTACGTTTCTCCTCAATAGAAAAACATCACCCAATCTTTTGTTTTCGCGTGAAATGTTGCGCTGATATATCAAAATAAATCTGTGCAGCGAGAAGAAAGATGCTTTTAAATGTGCGTTTGTGTTGACGAAGAAGTATTGCGAAAACAATAGGGAAGTCCGGATATATAGGCAAAGACTATTTCTGAGAAAGGATACCAGAGCACTCTCAATCAATTCAGGTGACAGGTTTTGAATGACCAACTTGAATTGGAATCTATGTATACACAACATATTGCAAATACGAGAAATTGAAAATTATATCTTTATAGTTTCCTTTCGAACGGTGTTCGAATAAAAATAAATTCATTCACAACATATACAGATTGGAACACAATTGAAATAAAGTGGTTGAGCGATTAGAGCAAATTAATTGGTATATTTGTTTCGAAACGCAACTGTGATATTATGAAAAATCAGAATTCACTGACAAGTTCAGAGACTGAATTTGAGGAAAATGAGGGGGGACTAAAAAATTGATTTCAATAGTTTTCCTTTACCTAACAATGAAATTATATTTGACGAATTTCAAAGATCATATGTTTATGATTCATCGGAACGAACTGACTGTACAGTAGAAATCAAAACGATTGTTGAGCTGACGAAGATTGGTTCTAGACTAAAAGGACCAGCTTCTATGACTTTGAAAAATGAATAATGATAATAATATGATTATTGCAGCACTTGTGAGGTTGTACAATTTTTTCTATGGTTTTCAGAGATTTTTTGTCAACGTGGACGTATTATCTTCTGGTGACGCGAAGTTGTCAAATCTCTCAGATGAACTTTCGCGTAAAATGAAAATTTGTTCACAAGGGTTGGGAACATTAAACATCAACTACAATATTAAAATAGCATGGATACGTTCCTCAAGCCTTGTGTTCCAAACTAGAGGAATGCTTTTCGGAATTTGTGAAATTGTTTCCCAGTCCACTTTATTAGTGGTTTTTCAGCTTTCTCTATCGTAATTTATCTTAATGACATCTTCTAAGGCTTTTTCGTCACTTATTGATGTTTCTGTTACTCTTCTTTGCAATTTGGATTTCTTCATCAATAACTCGCTTCTACTTCATATGGTACAGAAAAAACCAATCATCATGTTTATGAAACATTCGTTATCATTATTTCAGTACTTGGTTCAGGTAACTTAAGTCTTGGAGAATTTTTTGGGACCTGTGGCAGAATGAAGTCCATATACCATTGGAGTTGAATGACATCACTTTGCTACCAACCTAAACTTAAAGATTTTTATTGTTTCATTACATACCACATTATACGGCCGTAAAATTCCCTTCTTCTCAATTTTTGAACGGACAAGATATTGAGGTCAGATAAAGGTTAGGTTGAATATTATCATCATAAATACTCATAATCAAACTCTTTCCTCAGATATAAAGAGGGGACTTGTTGCCTTCGATAGGTCAATCAATTCTTTAACCAACACTGATTCTCTTTTTGAAATCGGACATGCCGCTTCTGAGTCATCAGCTGTTAAATTAATTTATTTTCACCAAGGTTTCGCTCCCCTCGAATTTCGACTTTTGGAGGAAAGAATCAAGTTCAACTGAAGGTTGAAGGTTACTAAAATGAGTAGAGCTATTTTAAAATATGACTTTTCCTTGGTTTGAAAATCATTGGAGATGAAATAGAATGGAAAAGAACTCGAAGACGGCTGTCCAATTCCCAAAATAAACAGGGGTTGGATACTGAATGAAAAGATTCATAAAACCATGTTTAACAAGACCCTCCTTTCTATTCGAAAGGAAAACTCAAAATGCCTCCCCCAAAATTACTAAAATAAATGCCCTTTCAATTAAACTTTGTTCAATCCCGAACAAAAAGAAGGGGTTTTTCAACGATCTTTGTATTTTTGTTCTGAGTGAATATAATTTCATGAAAAATTGAAAAATTGCTTTTACAGTTTTTTGAGTAGGTACCACTCGCACAATGCAGAATCTCATAGAATAATTATCCAGCTTTATAGATTGGTTATAAATTCTGCTTGCAGCAAAGATCTATGGTGCTGTCAGTTGGCGCGTTTGGTAATTTGATGAGTTATGACCCAATTACACATGACTCGCTCCCAAGTGAATGTGCAGTGTTGATTGCTCAAAAAGTAGTTTCAGGAAATGAGGTCGCGTATACTAACACGTACCTGATAATATGTACTATAAGTTGTCCACGGATGAAACAAGAGATACGTACCGATTATATCTAACAAATGTATTTCCACTACACTTCGTAGTATACTTCAATTTCAAATAGAGATAATATGCAATTCATCATAGATCATTTTACTTTTGAAAGGGATATCAAGTAGGCATACTATTGAATTTATAGATGAAATTATTCCTCACATATAAAAATACGAAAGAAAATAATTTTTTTCTGATAACATATTTGAAAACCACTTCATTGTGCGATTTTCACTATATAGTTCACAAAACTATTATAAGTGTTTTATTTAAGGCGTGTTATAGCTCTGTTGTATGATGAAATATTTGTAGCAGTTTTGTGAAGTGCCTAGTGATACGCAATGAAGTGTTCTTTAATCACGTTATCATGAATCCTCATCAAGTATCGGTTTGATTCATCGGATTATTGTTCCTAATAATTCATACCAAGATATGCAGTGATGATTAACTTATAGATAAACACATTACGAGTGAAGTTTCCTTATTACGTTATCACCAGAAACGGTACAAATCTTAATAATCATTGGACGCCCAATAATCAATAATCGTACGAAGAATAATTGAACTATAATAACTTTATATCGATAGAACTGTATAAGATTCTTCAAGGCCCTTGCTCATGTTGATACTGTGACTGTCTGTGTCGAAAATGAGCTGATAATAACCAGTGGCGGCCTTACCCATTGCGAGGCTCCGGGCGGCAGGCCCTTTGCGAGGCCATTTGCTCTTCGTGAAATGTATGTGATGCGAAAGTAGGTCTGGTTGTTTGGTTTAGGTATTTGTCATGCTTGACAAGAAATGCTGAAGTCATACAAATGAATAAAATTTGAGTTTTAAAATATTTATATATTTATACATAGAAAAATTTACGAAATTAACAAATACAGAGATGATAAATTTAAAAATTGATGTTTGCGGCTTTTCCCAAGACTAAAATCTTTAATTAATTTACAATAATCCAACGAATGAGCTACGTCATTTTCGATTGAAAGAATAGCAAGGGCTGAAAGCCGATCTTGTATCATCGAATTCCTCAAATATGTTTTAATAATTTTAAGCCTCGAAAAACTCCTTTCAGCAGACGCAACTGTCACAGGTGTGGTGGCAATAATTCTCAGGACTATTTCGATAGTGTGGTAAACTTCAGTTAATTTGTTATCTATTATGCATTTCAGCACCGAGATAATATCGCCGTTTCGTTCATACACACGCATGAACATAATCAGTTCTTCGTACAATTCATGTTCATCAATATCACATGATTCTCCTATACTGTCATAGATATTTGCAAGTCGCTGTATTGCTTCAAAAGTTCACTATCACTAATTTCCTTTAATCTTCTTATATTATACTTGAAACCAAATATGCTCTCATGATGTTTAAGTGCCTCAAACCTAGGATAGCAGCTTGCGCGCACATTGTCGACAATGACATAAAAATACTTTATTTTGAAAATCTCTTCCGCATTCAATTCATGACCTTCATCTTCTCCTCCATAATCAAAATGCCTTTTTTACGTCGTCTTCTGACTTCTTTGTACTGCCTGTCAATGTCATTTTCCTCGGCTATTTCTCTCGCTGTTACAAGGGATGCCTGGCTCGATAATTATCGAGCCAATTTGTGAATGCGTCTAGGTGTTGTATAGCCACATCTAAGTGCATGATTTCACTTTGCCACATTTTGCTTATAACATTTATCTTTGTGAAAATGTCATACCATATGACAAGTGAAACTACAATTTCGTAGGTAGTTATTTCCTTTTCTATAGAATGGCATCCACTTGAATGAAATAGCGGACTCCTCACGTAGCGTCTGGTCACAGGGTACCTTAATCATACAGAGTCCAAGCTTGGCTAGGCCTAAGCGTGGCGACGGCGCCGAGGCGCAGTATATTTAAAATTTGAATGCGATACAAGCGAGGAAGACTGAAGACTTCAAAGCTCTCTTACTATAGTGGCTGAATTTTTAATAAATCGAACCTCCTAGCTCCTAACGATAATCAAGGATCGAAATCAAAAGTTTTAAATTAAAAAAATTTATATTTTTGGGTTTAAAAGCAGCTTTTAGCTGAACTCCGCCTATTCATCAATTGTACACTATGTTGTTGTTATATACTGTATGTGATGATGAATAAAGACATTATTATTATTATTATTATTATTATTATTTTTTTAAATTTGCTTGAGTGGGTTGTTGCGCGAGGCCCCTGCAAGAGCGAGGCCCCGGGCGATTGCCCTGTTCGCCACCCCCTAAGGCCGCCGCTGATAATAACTGTGTACGTATCTTTAATTAAAACACTGTGCAATTTCAACACAACACAACGTATATGCGATTGATACGAGACCTCAACCTCTGCTCTGCCTATCTGTGTCGACAACAAGACACCGCCCAATCGTTATCCATTCAAAACGAAGTGCGCACCTTGTCAACTTGAAGCCACGTCGTGCCGTGGTGCGAGAGCATACTGACTGAGTTTCAGGTAGGATAAAAAACTACACTACAATATATGGTGAAGTCGCAAGACTAAAATTTCAATGGAATGGCGAAACAGCAGAATTATATCCCAATTTCTTCAACTCGATCCGTGTCAAACTTGAAGGGATTCATTTGTTTCGAGTAAAATAGAGGAATAGTTGGAGAAGTCCAAGATTTTTCACTAGTACCATAATAACATTTGAAATTGGTCGATGGATTCGTTTATAAAAACCACAAGAGGCTCATTCTATTTTATCATAATTATGGTTATTATAGAAAGTGTCCAATCACCATTATCAGAATAGTTCAATGAAGAAGAAAAAGTCTAAAGGAGGAACAGAAATATTCAATTAATAACAACTCAGTCAACGAGGAATTGCACATCGCAGTGATTTGAAACCAAGAAGCATTTCCACTGTGTAAGCGATAAGTGAAATAAAACGCTATTTTCGACACATTGCCTTCATTCGTTCAGTAACCGAATTGCAATGCTACTGTAGATTTGCATTTATGAACATTTCCTTATCTAACTTCGAGCATTAAATGACGAAATTCAGAATCGATTTTCCTAAAGAAATAAGTTCTGGAATAAGTATGAATCAAATACTTTTTGAAAGTTTTTTCTGTTCAGAAAAGTATATGAAATACCTCTCTTTTTCAACATTCAAAGAGCTGTAACTCTCCTAAAATTTGGAAGCTTATGGTTATCAACCACCGAAAGGGTTGATGTTTCTTCCATTCCGATTGAGAACGGAGATGCTATAACACAAACTTACATGATGATGCCAATTGACTTTTGCGTCTTTCTGACAGCAATGCGATTTAAAATTTTGAATACTGTGAGACACAAAATTTGGAATCATTTCAACAAAGTTGTTTTCTGTTACTCATGAGCTGCATTCTATTCTGATAATGGATAAGGATCATATGTTTCTAAAAAAAATGCGCAGAAGAGCCAATGTTCTTCTACAAAGAATAGTTTGGTGATGTCATATACATGGAGTGAATCAAACTGTAAAACTTAAAAAACAAATCTCGGAATCAGACCCACACATATTTTGTCTGCGACAGGCATACTGAAAGAGATCTTGCATAACGCTCTAATGCACATAAAATTTCCGTCGCAGTTGGAGAAAATGAAGAATAATTTCTCTATTCGAGACTAAATCATCCTGAAATAATTATTCCGTATTTTATATCGATTTTTTCTCGCCAGCAACAACTACCGTATTTTGAGAGAATGGTTGTGAGGAATATCTTTATAAATTTTCAGGAATACAGCAGGTGTTCCTGAAGAGTTACATCAATTACTCGCAGATGATACCACAATACTATGGCACAGTAAAAATACCTCAGATCTCCACAAGGTTATATCTTCAGATATCGGTATTATCAAGGACTGGAGCAGTGCTAATCTCTTGTCTCTGAATATCAACAAAACTAACGTGATATCGTTTCGGGGTTCTATCGATAACATACCAATTACTCTCAATGAAAGTGTTATAGAGAATAAATTAAGCACCAAGTTCCTCGGTATTGTCATAGATAACGACTTGAGATTTGAAGACCACATTAGAGCTCTCACAAAAAAAAAACTCTCTTCAGGTTGTTACGCGGTAAGACTAACTTCCAGAGAGCTGGGAACATCTGTAGCTGAATGTGTTTACTATTCACTGGTAGACTCACACTTGAGATATGGAATTCCGTTCTGGAGAGTATGTTCTAGAAATCTCATGAATTCTGTGTTTGTACTTCAAAAAAGAGCAATACGTTATCTCTTAAAATTGAAACAACAAGACTCTTGTAAGCCTATATTTATTACATACAATATCTCGACAGTTTATGCCATTTTTATATTAGAAATGGCTTGTTTGATAAACATAGATATGAATTTCCTCTGGTATCATATAACTATTCCACTCACCAGACTCATGAATTCAGACTGCTTTTACCCACCTCGACACTGACTAAAAACTCAGTAATTTACAATGGCCTGAAAATATTCAACCAATTGCCAAACGACGTTAAGTGTATAGAAAGCCCCTCAGTATTTACGAAAGCAATTGAAGTTTCACTTTCGGATAGACCCTATAACAGTTTGGACGAATTTTATGATGATAACTTCCACTAATACTTACTCTGAAATACATCGTACACTGAGCTAATGTTAATGTCAAACTGAACTAAGTTCCATTTAGCTTCCTTTTTGTTTTGTGAAGTTCTCTTCTTGATTTTTATATTTCTGTTTGTTACCACACTTTATACATGTGGACATTTTCTTTAATGTGCTTACCATCTGTTTTTATCATATCATGAGTATATGTGTGTATATGAACTTGTGTATGATTTTAAGAGGTTTTAAATTTTATGGACTCAATATATATGTTTGTATACATTTTTCATTATTCACACACGCTTTGTCAATAAGATTCATTCTTCGGAGAATAAAGCTTTATTATTATTATTAATTTCAAGTGTTGTTGCTACCAACGATTGGTAGAACCTAGAAAATATTATGTGTTTGAAACACATACCCATATCCACTAGGATATTAAAAAGAATTATGAGCAATCAGAAAGATATTTCAGTGATGTTTGGCTATGAGGACTGGCTACAGAAAATGTTGTAACTTTGAGATCAATGTTCACAGAAATCTGATATATTTATATGTTCGTTATTGTCTCTATTATAAAGACTCAGGAGTTCATTGTGAAGGAGTTTCTATGAAAACCTCAAGATATCCGTGAGGGCACAAACAACTAAATACTTTCTTCAGCTTGACGAATTCTTCATTATGGTCCATTACAAGAGGAAATTCAAGGAGTCCTGAAACATAACCAAAAATGGACAAAAGTACAACTGTGGCTTCTCAGAAATCATGAGATACAGGAAACCACAAAATGATTCAACATCAAAGTTGACTGTCTGGCTTGTTGAATATACGCAATACCTGTTTCATGACGAGTGTTATCGAAAGTGATATGAAGAAAATATCGAAAGTGAAAAACGATACTATGAAAGCGTTAGCAGAAGTCAGAAGAAATGAATATGCATTTTCCTTGGAAGGATTTAAACATGAATAAGTATGCGAGATAGTTTTCCCCATATGCTAGAACATGACACGAGTTATGAATATAACAATTTTTCATGGCATTCAAGTTCACGAAGATCTCTTCTAAGTGGAGATTCGAAAAACACCATTCTGCTGTTTTCATCATGATTTTTCTATCATTCATTTAATTGTGTTGATATCTCTATCGTTCATTTATTTGTGTTTGTTACTTAGTGGAATCATTCAATAACCCAAAAGATATCAGGAAACTAATATATACTCAATCGAAGAAGTTCAATTAATTTTTCTTCCCTTGGTACTCTATTTGAATTTTCGGCAAATGATGATGGACAAAGAGGATCAGGGCAGTAAGAGTGATGAAAATAGATGTGGTGTAGAAGTTGGAAAGGATAATAGAATTTAGGCAACTTCGATTATCCAACGAGGTCGAAAAGAAGGAAGGATGTCATTTGGTTTTTGATATTCTGGTTTGTTCGAAAAATATTCCTCTATTACTAATTTGAAAAAACGAATTCTAATCGGTTCGTAATGGGAAGATTGAAAACATGATTCGGAAACCAATATCTTCGTACCAGAAAACAACTAATCCTTTCTCGAGTACCCTAGAAAGCATTGTAATATATCTGATGCGATATCATCATCAGAAATCAATATTTCGACATCATGAAATAAATGATGATTCCAAAATAAAATAAAAAATTTGTTTTTAGCTTTGTCGCAAAAAGGTGATTCTGCAATTACCATTCGCCTCAGGAATACAATGGATCTGGTTCATTTATTCCAATCACACACTTAGTACGGTAAAACATATCAGGTTGGCAGAGCCATATGGGGGTTGGAATTTTTCCGCTAGTAATGAAATATTATAATGTTATACTTATCCCGTCGAAGTTGTTGAGATCCTACTCGAAGATACTCGCTACGAATTGATGTATTTAGACCTAATTAGAGGAAATGGTGTTAGATAGCAACATATTCAATATTTGGAATACATTTTTGTCTGGGTTGGCTTATTATCAATTGCATCTGAAACTCCCAGGTGAAAATTGCAAAGATTTTATGCTCGGTTCCACTTGAATAATTCGAATGTATGTGAATTCGAGATGCAACAGGATGGTATTTCATTTCATTCCATTGAACAATGAATTGTGCTATTACTTCTCTATCTCCCAGAAAGGTCGGTTTAACCATCGAATTTGACTACCCCGAATATTGGATAACTTTCTCTGAGAAGTGAAGGCATTATGCAGTTTTTCATGTTATTATTTTCACTCCATCCTTTCAAAAAAAAAAAACGGTGAATACATCAGTATGCGTAGAAAATCTTTCTCTTTTTGATTCAATCCGAACCTGACTCCTTCACAGAGCTAATGCGCAATGCTCTTATTACTGTTCCAGACCACACAAACCTGATGCTGATTACATACAACATAGCTTGTAACAAAACTCCACGTAGTTATAGGAATCCTTCCAGTTTCCAAGGCGAAATGAAACTGTCAATGGTACCGGAAAATGGGGACTGGAAATGTTGAGAGTTGATAATAGGTTCAGTTGAGTGAGGAAATTGCTCCACTTAGACAATTCCAGTTTGAAGACAGGGTTTGTTGTACGACATATGCGGAAGGAGATACCCAACCTGACTTTAACGAAACTGCTACGCAAAATTTAAATTTGGGTGATGAAAATGAAGTAGCAATTATTCACTACATATAAACACAATTACGAATAATTATCTTAACTTCGAATGGACAACACACGTGAAATTGAATTGATTCAGTCATGGATAAAAGTTTTTTGTCACAGATGTACAAATATATCATAACACTTGGCATGATTGTACTGAGTGCAATCAAGATATACTTTGTGCTGCTTCAATACAAATAACTAGTGCTATGTGAGAAACCGATGTAAGAGTCACACTTCATGATGCAATTCATATAATAATAATAATAATAATAATAATAATAAATGTAATTGCTTCAAAAACAAGGTTTACAGCAATGAATACAAGTGAGACAAGAATATACTTTGTAACTAACATCATAAATTGAATATAGTATTTAATTCTGACAATAACATCATTACAGCATTGATACAAAATGTGAAAGATACACAATGGATTTGATAGCAAGACTTAAAAACAAAAGGATCGTATGTTGTAACCAAATGTAACCTATATTGAATTATTCAGTTAGAATGAATGAGCGGAGCTTGAGAACATTCCAAATATAGGCAGAGATTGATTTAGCATCAGCAATAGTGATATTTCGAAGGGCAGTTATTAATGAATCAATATCCTGAAGACAAGGGACATTTTGTTTCAGAACACTATATATTGGACACTCAAAGAGTATATGAATAAGTGTCTCTTTTAGGTTCGTATTGCATACAGAACATACTAAGTTTGGGTCAATTTTGTAAACAATTCCATTTAGTGTGAATTTAATCGTGAATTCAGTTGCCATGCGCAATTGAGCAAGAGTACGAGTGACCTGGATAGGTAATTTCAATAATAGGTAAGTACTAGGAATACTTGAAATTTCAAATAAGTTATATATGGACAAAAACTGGAAACGGGAGGCGATAGAAACATCAGAATTATGTAAGTATTCGTAATATTTGGATAACAGTTGTTTTCTAGATTTCATGTTGATATTATTGAGGTTGTTCCATGAATCAAGACTGTCTATATCTACAAAAAACTGTTATACCTGCAGTAACCAATTATATTTTGGATCAGCACCGTTGATTAAACGAAGTTGTTGTTTCAAACAGAGTATAGGATACCGATGGCTTTCCATTGAAACCATTTTTTGGATCCAATTGAGAGTCATCTTGAATATATTAAAAGCAATTTTCACTCTTGCCGTTTCCAAACGAACAATCGCATTTGGTTTATTGTTGGGAACTAAAAGAACTCTTTTCAAAAAATCAAGTTGAACTCGTTCTAAAATTTCAAAATACCTGAGACTCCACACTGTAATGGAGTTGAATAATACGCTGAGAGCCAGCGAGTCAAACATTTTAATTCTTGGGTGCCAAGTATCAATTTTTGCTTTTGACATTATGGGCAAAATAGATCCCACCGCTTGTTTTGCTTTATTAGAAGTGACTGTGGACATTTCGTGGAAAAGGCCAGAAGAGGTGAATGTTACTCCTAGGCATACGAATTTATTAGTTACAGGTATAATTTGGTTATTGAAATAAAAATTTAATATTGGCTTCTGGAAGCCTCTTTTGGAAATCTTCATTATTTTTGTCTTCTGTAGATTAACCACTAACTCGCTGAAGGCACAATATTTTTCCACAATTTTTAATTTTATCGTTATGTCGATTTCGGAGTGAGCTAGAATGACCAGATTATCAGCATATAACAATGCTAAGACTTCGTTCTTATCGTCAATATTCACCCCAACAGCTCCATTGTCGTAAAAAAAAAATTTTAAAGTCAGCGATGAATAACGCAAATAATAACGGACTTAACGGTTCGCCCTGTAAAACACCGGTAGTTGCAATTCATGCAATTCATATCCTATAATGCAACAGTGATTTTCACTTAAAATATCCTATTCCCACTAATTAGATATTGGTATTCTATGCAGCAATATTTACAGATCGCAGGCATATGCATGAATATTTGACAGAATTGATGTGATTGTGTAAAAGAAGGATGTTTTAAAATTATCCTATTTCAATGGTTGTACTTGTCTCTATCTATTCATTTGGATAAGCAAATCACACTTCAATTGTGAAAAATTGGAGTTTCTGTAAATAGTTTCCAAAAAAAAAGACGTACCTTATCCATAGTGAAAGAGAAACTCAAAGTGAAAATTAAAGTTGCATAAATCCATCTCGATGTGTAAGAATTTTTCGAATTGCATGAAATAGAACATGTTCTATATTAGTGCAACAAGTTGCAGTGACCTAGTATATTGCAATTGCAATAATAAAAACGAGTAGGATCAGATAATAACTGAAATTATCTATGAGTTTATCATTTTATGATTAAATGCTAATTTTCAATGGTGGTTATGGAAAAAGTGCTTATTCTTAATGTTGGTTATGGAAAAAAATTTCCATTGTACGAACTGACAGATCAATGCAATTCTAGGAGCGATAGATTACAGCGAGAAGTTGCAGCGGCAAATTGCATCGTGGAATTCGAGTGTTATTTATCGAGAACTATTATAGAGAAAATAGTCTCAGTTATGAGTTTCTTTATTGGGATAAAATCACCAGCGCGTTGACTACGGATTACAGTTGGTGACCCGGTGTTTTCGTCTAACGGAAACAACAAACAGACAAGCAGAGATAAAAATAGATGTCCAAAGCTCTTCGACAAAATGGCTATCGAACACATTCGAATAGGAGGGCAATCCACGTACGAACCCAGACAAGACAAACTAGTACAGAAGACCCCCCAGGAGCTCAAAGAGTTCGTGACACTTGCTTTTATCAAAGGAGAAGGAGGAGAAATATGTGAACCATTTTCAAACCTCAAAGAACCATTTCGTCTTACTCACCGAGACCAAAGGACAGCATTTCTCTCGAAAACCAAGGAATAGAGAGCCCACACGAAAAAGAGATTTTCAGCTAGATATCTGGAAACAAAAATAGCATGCGGACCCAACAAATATTTATCGCTCTCCACCATCACCACCACCAGACAGGTCACAATTTCGAGGAAGCTGAGAAAATAGCGCAGGTGAACCATTTCAGGGCGCGCCGAGTTAGGGAAGCCATCGAGATATATTTTTATTTATTCATCACATAGGCGTTATAAAACTATGATGTCAGGAAACCCAACTGTTGAAAATAAAGAATCTTCCTGTATTAACCGTAAAGTTTTTATCGTCGAAATCATTAAAAAAATGTAATTACCATTTAGACTATTGAGTAATTGTCGAAGTTTTTGATGTTAATGTCCATTTTCATCTTTGTGCTTCAATATTTCGAAACTTACTCAATAATATTGAGAGTTCTTTTCCATCAAATGAATCGACCTCCATCGATAATATTCTCAGTACTTTCAAGCCTCAAAAATAGTTGCTTTTCAAAGCCACTGTAGAAGGGTGTAGAGTAACAAATTTTATATTATAGCGTTCCTGCCAAAATATAAGCACAAGTTTATATTTGACGTTAATGCCTCAAAGTTGGTAAGGTCAAATTATTTCTTATCCTAATTTATTATCGTTACTTGTTATTTTTTTACACAACATTATTTTTGGACCGTGTAGATTTAAGACATTTTCCATCTTTATGTTATATTAACTGTTCAATGAATCACATTCAAAATTTTGAAGAAATACAAAAATATGTGCTTTTTCAGTCAAAATTTTTCTGATTTGGTATTTTATAATCATGATATATTCGACGTATCCTAGGATGCATTTAGATAAGCGGGGCTCATGCTCCGACGAAAATGTCTATTTTCATGGCATCATACCCAATGCACACACTGAATTTTTAAACGATACGGTGCCTCTTGTATTACGCCACGTTTGTCAAAAATTCCCATTCTGTTTGTGAAATCAGATGGGAATGTGTTTTATAACATTGCAGGACAATTTCGTTCACATGAACTAGAAATATTACTATGATCAGCAGAAGTGGCGGAAAATGGCTTTTAATTCTCAATTAACTCTCCTATTCGGACACATTTAGAATTAATTAAAATATCTCCTGGTCCAAACATAAATATCACAGTTTCCTGTACGATCCTGTGAGAATAGGCTTACAAAACCGCGAGCAGAATTAATGTTTGTTCTTCTGTTCCATTGTTGTCACCATCAGCATAAGTCGAAGGAATTCAGGGTTTCGAAAATAACACAAAGAGTTATATCACTCCGAAAATATCATCATTTCTTCTTCTCGTTTCAATTGAAATATAAAAAAAGAAAATGCGTAGCTGACGTGGCCAAACTTCCCGCTTTTAGGAAGAATAAAAAGTAGTCGTGCGGACTCGGCTAGTCTTACCAAGCATTTCCGCCTCCACTATGGTGATGATGGTTACAGTTCAATATGGGCAACGTCAAATTCAATATCGAAATGTCAATTAAAAAACGAGCGAAAGAGTATACATTATTGATGTTTGAAGAAAACTCCAATTATATCATCCCATCTGTGCCCAAATAATCATACTCACAGTATTATCTAGATCATACTTTGTTTCTGGATAAAAAAATCTTTTCAGCTTCTCAGAGTCTCGGTTGTTGCTGTTTTCAATATTATTGGTGAGAATTGAGATAGCTTCAACTGTTCAGTATTTCATTAATAGCATTTTTTTATTCAGTTCCTGGAGATGGTAAATCTCAAGAGAATATAATGAGCATGCTCGATCTGAGAATGAAATGAAAACACAGCGCTGCTTTCTGTAAACCCCCGAGTAAATGTTGACCCCATTAAATTTCTGAATGGTCGTTGGGGTCACCACCGTGAAATTGGAGATGGCCCGAAGATCAAAAGATGCGTCTTTTCCATGTCGAATCTATATTTAAAACTGAGTTTCGTCTCCAACTACGATTTCGAATATGTTCTTCGATGCGGGATGCTATGAACTGATAATTCGCCACAGGGTATTGTTTTATAATCGGGAGGAACTGATTCACTTCCCTTCATCAAATAGATCCGAGTCGCATTAGATTATTTTTCGATACTATTTGATTTTGAATCAATTGAAGAATTAATACAATATTCATAAGCATAACATCCGGAGCTTATATAGGAAGATTCACACATAATTCATCAATTAACGTGCTAAAAATAGCTCCTCAACACATATGACAGCGTTAATTACTCCTTTTTCAGCTGATTATTGTTCTACTACAACAATCATCGAACGAAAAATGGGCATCCTAAATAAACGCTTATTCCTTCGTAGATAATCATTAGATAGAGTTGAGAAATGTTATAAAGAGATCTCCAAAACAAAAGAATGAATTGAAACATAAAAATATTGTCTGATATCCGAAGGAAATTACCTAGTTCAGAAATCCCTTTCACAAATAGATACTTTGTATTGTTATAGATTCAGTTATTGGTTCAACATGAACCATAAATTATTGAGAACTGATATTGTTTCTTGATTTTCATAACACTTGTACTGAATAATCGGAAGTTTTAATGATCAAGTGGAGCATCACGTGCATATTATCGATTGAATATAATAAATTCCTTTGGTAATGAATCAGTTTAGAATACCCCTCATCCACCATAGATTCGTATTTCTGTTTCATCATTGAATGAATGATGCGCCCCGCTCTATTTGGCAGGATTATTTATCTTTCGTATTTATAGATGCATGTAGGTATATATCCCAGATAGCACAATCAGATAGTCCGCATAAAGTGTGATTGAGGATTTATCAAACAAAAATAGATACACTAACGCTGTTATCTCAAATCTGCTAAATCAGAGTTTGAAAGACCATAAGAGATTAAAACACTCACCCGGATCCGGCCAGTCTTCTTCGAATGGTGAATTGAATTGAACATCCCTGTCTGTGTTTGAATGGCCCCGAACCAGCCGTTAATGGACGGACTCTCCTGCCCTATATCAACCGTGTGACGGACCGCATTGGAAGACTGATGGAAAAATTTGGGGTGTGAGCAATTTCCAAGCCTACGAGAAAAATTCAGGAAAGCCTCAGATCTGCAAAAGACCCACGAGATCCATTATCCATTCCGGGAGTACACCGAATACCGTATAGTTGTGGTTCTGTCTATATCGGAAACATAAAAAGGAGCATGAAAACGCGGTTAACCGATCACAAAAAAAGCTGTAGGTATGGCAGACATAAATTGGCGGTAGCCGAACACGCTCCGTTGAAAGGTCATGATATTGACTTCAAACAGAACGCAAGTGCTGGACACAATAATTATGAGCTATTACCCGGCTCTATAGTGAGGCCATAAAAATTCATAAACATAAGAACTACTTAAACCGCAAAGAAGAGAATATAAACATCCACAGAACATGGATGAGAGCTCTTTAAAATACATGGATCCTACCAATGAGAGAAAAAACGGTTTCGGAAAATCTAGTTGACAGTCCGATTCTAAATCCGATGAATATTCGCCTTTGAGAATGTCTGCCGCATATACAAACGAAACGTCAGGCTGAAAAACCTGCGGACCACGGCTCAGAAGCCCGGAAACTTTCAACAATTCATTAGTTTTCTGATTGACATGAAATGTTTTTGCTTTGAGAGTTTTAATTTCTGATGGTCTTTCGAACTCTGATGTAAGAGATTTGATATATCAGCGTCAGTGTGAGTATTTATTTTTGTTTTCTTTTGATGAATCTTCAATCACACTTCCTGCAGTCTTACTAGGACGCTCCGATGAAGAAATATTGTCAGCTATAATATCCCAAGGACATTGATGACTAACGGAATAATTTTATCACAGTTTTCGAAAGCGCGTTATTTGGTAACATCCCGACGCCGAAGGCGGAGGGATGTTACCTAAAATAACATGCTTGAGGAAGTTGTGATAAAATTATGAGTTATTTATCAATGTTCGAGGGATATTCGGTGAGAAAATTTTTTGCAATTCGAACAAAATTATTTATTGAACACACAGTTATTAAAAGAACAATTCGTATAATGATATTCCGTTGATCTTGCTGTATTTGCCTCGGTTACTGCATAGGTGTTTCCACGCATACTATTGATTATTTGGTTATGATGTTCCTGATCAATATTCAAATAAGGTTTTATGGAATTTCCATTATTGTGCCCAGTAATTTTCAACAATTGCTGTTCTTGAACTCCACTCTTAGCTAGTTGACTGACTGCAGTTGCTCTATTAGAGTGATTGGTTATTTTCCTTTGTTTCGTATCCAAGCCAATTGCTTCAGCAGAAGATTTCGTCCATCCGTTGATTATATTTCTACCCAGAGGCATATTGTCATACCAGTTATCGCTTCCTGTCTTCCAGTGACGATTTGGCCTTAAAAATAGTCTATTTGTCTTGATATTTGTGCCTCGTTTTGATAATAATTTAATGAATAATCTGACAGGACAAGCATTGTTATCACTATTTTGAACTAACCATTTGCTAGAGGCGCAGTTCTTTGAACCCCCTTGGCAGGTTTTACTGAAAATTGGATTATATTCTATCCTATTAGTTGGAGATCCATTGTTGTCCTTTTCGATATGAAAATAATCAACTAAGCAAGCAGCACCTTCACCACCTCTCCAAGCCAAACTATCCATGGGTAGTTATCAGTGTAATGATGGTTTCATTGGTTATTTCGACACACATGACTAGAAATAGACAAATTTGAAAGATAATTTTTTTAGCAAAAAATTTTCTTGAAAATTTCACACCAACAGTTTTCGACCAATAAAATGGGTACTTTGTTTCGCGTTACCATGGCAACTATTGGCAACTCAGGTATTTTATCGGAAATTTTTTTCCGCATGGGTAACCTACAGCGAATTATAGTGGTAAATTTTTGACAGAAGCAGAGAATAGTTTATTTATTATTCACCCACTTTGAGCAGAACTGAACTAAATGTAACGTTCAAATTCGGCAGTAGAGCAATTTAGCAGGCTATTGAAAATATAATCAGATCCATATCTTTATTTACGAGCCACTGACACTCCACTATCACACACATTTTGTTAAACCTCATACAATAAATTGAATTATAGAGAACAAGGCGATTTCAAGTCAATTTTCAAATCTGACATGTAACTCCTATCCTGTGAATCTGCATATAAATAAAACGTACTTTGAAAGGCTAAAACATGAAATTCAAATAATTCGTTAAAGTTCAATCTAGTGTGAAATTTTCTTGATCGGATTCACATAGTAATGCTGTTAGCGCACCAAAAAATGTTTCGGAGCTTTGGAGGAAGGGATCGACTGGAAAAGTTTGATGAAAACAATAATAGATGTATTCATGTACGAAGATAATCCAGTTTCAGTTGAAATAACATACACAAATCAACAATACTCATTTGTGCAAAATCAGAAAATAACCAGTAGTAGACCCAATAGCACAAGTACGTCCAGTGGACGTACTGCATATGTACGGTGATGATGCATTGTACGTATTTGGGAAGTACTTTAGTCTCCGACAGACGTACATAAGACCTCCCTGGGACTAACCGTTTCCGCATAGTCGGTAATCCCAGGTACGTACTTTTTTAGTCCACGCAGGACCTGAACTGTACAGAAAGGGAAACTGTTTGGGACATTCCGAAAACGTACCTTTTCCCAAGTAGCACAAACATATTGGCCCAATATCGTTTCAATATCACGGGAAAAATAACCTTATCTTTCAGATATCATATTGACCACAACAAGAGGTGTACATTCGGAGATATTAGATCAATATTCGAAAACATTGCAAGGATATATCGTTTTGACTATATTGGTACAATATATCAACAAATAAGTTAATCCGATTGATATCACTTGATAATTCTTAGTTTTCATAGTCGAGATTATTCATTGCTTTTCTACCAACTGGTCAATTTCAAAATTTCACTCATTCACATTAACTAACCAACTAACCGAATACTAACCTGGAAAAAACTGTGCCTGCTGCGGGGCTTGAACGCACGACCTTTACTACGGAAATATCATTGTCGACCACTTATACGCTCTACGGCAATGAGAGACTTGTTTCTAAGTAGGAGTTGGATGCTCTAGATGTGACTTCAAGTTAGTTATGTTCGAGACAATATTAAAATGTTAGAAAGTTCAGTAACGATAAAAATATATTTGAAAAAACACTGAAGGATCACTGTTCCATGTGATGGCGGTTTGGAATATCAAAATTGCTGTGCAAAAGATTCTAGACGTAATTTTCTCACCACATGTCGATATTTCAATTTTTCAAAATTCTTTTAGGAATAATTCGTCATGAATATTGCGGTACCAATATTGATATATGTTTGAATATACTAAGTAATCACTCTCAAAATCCCGATACCCCTTTCGCAGTTGTGATGATATGAATATTTCCATTTTACTCTGAAATATTCAAGCAATATCAGAATTCGCATATGGGTATTGGGTATGTACAATATATGCAAACAATAAAGTCTCTATGTTGTTGAACTGATATTATTCATTATCACCTGATATGGTAATTCTGATATAGGTAATAAGTTATCAAACCCATATATTATCAATATTGAACCAATATTCATATTGAAATATCGTTTTTTCAATATTGATTTATATTAGTTCAACATCAATTTCTTCATTCACGATGTATCTATATTGGACCATACTGAATTCGGGGTTCAGCCAATACGATGTTCTACTTGGGATAGCGCGTTGTGCCAACCTTATAGGGACGCAATGTACGTATGTGGGACGACGTGTCTAGTTCCTACTTTTTCGGTCTACACTGGACATAAGGGGATATAGCTAGGATGTAAAAAGTAGGTTTTTTGGCGTACGTCAGTGAGACGTCCGAATACATACGATTCCCAAAAAAGTAAGTCATTACTATGGCCGTCAAAAGTTTCAAAAGATACGAATCTGAAATGGACCCAATACATATATGCACCTGGAAGGTCCAAACAGTACATGCATAGTCCTTCCAAACATGTATATCAATGATACGTCTGAGCAGTTCTACATGGGATTATCAAAAAAGTACGTCATTGGTATATCCCTAACTCATTCCGAAATGTACGTACCTGAAGATGAATTACTGTGTACGTATCAGGGACACTTACTACAGTAAGTACATAGTACTTCCAAGCATGTACGTTTTTATTACATTCCGATTGGAACGGGACCAGGTATGAACCTACATGGGACGTCTATATAGTACATTCATGGAACATCCGGAAATGTACGTTCTTCGAATGTCTTCCATACGTCCCGGGACGTATCGACATAACTGGGACATAAATGGTTCGTCTTCAGGACGTCGTGTGCTATTTGGGAGTATTCCAGAACATGTCGTTTCTTGTTATCAGGAGCTTACAAAATGTAGAATTTCTTGGCATGAAACAACTTATTTTGAAAAACAATATGGGGTTTTCGTCACAAAATTAATCAGTGGTGAACTGCATTATAGCTCAATGAATTCATATTATTATATCTCCACTTTGGGTGTCACTCTAGCAATTTAATCGATGTCATACTGGGCATTCTAGTAAGGTAGAGATCTCTTTCGTCAAGAGATGGTGATGGCTAGTATATTAAGTCGGATTTTGAACGTATCAGAAATCGAACAATGTTGATCTTTGCTATGATATTGATAGGTGACAGGTTTAATTTGGACAGACTTTCACTACTTATGCGTCTTCGAGTTATGAATCAGAAGTTGAAAGGTAATACATTAATAATCCTTAGCTTGCACAAGATTCGACTTCCGGAAGGTAAACGATCGTAGAGGGACATCAGTTGCTGAATGGAAAGCCCCGTTATGAACCCGTTGTATCTGCCACTATCAATTATTCAAAGCTAGACACATCTTTGAGTTTTTGAAATAATAAATAAATATTTGGATCGAGTTTCCAGTGTTGAATTCGGCACCAAAGTTGTGTAATTCGAGGGAACTAATAGTTTGGATTTCATATTGGTTTCCTCTTTCGGAAGTATTATCCTGTTCTGCATTCAGAAAATACATCTTTCTTCTCCCTGTGAAATGAACTTCACTTCTCCGTACTTTACAATTAGACCTCAACACCAACAGGTTTGAAATACATCATTGTTTTCACCATTTTATTTGAAATTATGTCAAAAATCACTGAAAATTAAATGTTTCAGTAAATAAAATGCATTCCGTGAATTCATTTTTGCCAGATTGCATTCGAGAGAATACTCACATTTTCACAAAATAAACTCTACTAGGCGGAATAATGTTTCAATGTTTGACATCATTCGAGAGTTCGGAAATACGGAAAAGGAGGCCATACTGCAATTCCAGCATGACCTCCACCAGCAAACTCCAGTAAATTATATTAAAATTCTGACTGAGCTAAGCAGCAGAAGATATCGATCAGAAAATTTTATTCAGTATTGATCAACATATCATGAAGGAAACACTGAAATCAACATGTTTCACAATATGTCGTTGCAAAACCACGCTGATTACCTAGCAAATATCAAAATATTCGAAAAATATGGCTTGAGGAGCCATTCTAGAACCCCTCCATGTAGTGCTTTTCATTTTGGATGTGATAGATTGTTGAAAGATATCCTTCTTGAGCTGATTCGCAACATCTCGACTCAGAAACTCTATTAGCCATCATTGTCATTATTCCAGTCACTGCAAAGTCTCTGCTGTTTTTGCAAAAAGATGTGCTCATGCATCACAGTGTTCAATAAGCTTCAGAATAAAACGAAAATTCAATCGAATAGATCAAAGTTTCTGTCCAAGCAGTCTTCTTTGATACACAATATACATTATTTGTATCAGAGTTGATTGACTAGAATATTCACATAGATATAAAATTCACAATGGAAATGGAGACCAACAACTCTCAGAAATATATATCACAAAATCGAAAAATTTCTTCACTCACACTGACTACCGAAAACCCACGCACACCAACAGATACCACAATGCTAACTGCCACCATCATCTAGTCCAAGTGAGCTCCGTACTGAACTCTCCTATCAAAAGATCCACTGAACTCACAGATGACTACAATAGACTCAGTGAGCTGGAAAAGCTGAAAGCCGCCCTTCAACATAAAGATTATTCTGTAAAAGCATAGATATACAACATATACTACTAATCCAAGAGACGGAATAGAGGTCGTCCATCACCATCTGTTTACCGGATTAAACATATTCATTATAGGGTTTCATAACTAGACTTCAATGGCTTGCCTATCAAAATGTGGTCCAGACTATATAGAGTGAGATTCAGAAACTTTTTTACTATACATTCGTCAGAAAATTTAATTTTTCATGAAAATTGGTGTATTGCAGAATACTTGCTTATGAGTTGTCAAAATTTCAAATTTCCGAACAGTGTACAGGGGAGAACGAAAACTAGTAATCTTATTCAGGTGTAAACCATATCTCATTTGCGGCATAATCAAAAAGTTCATCCGAAGGAGTTGTTTAGAATTGAAATCAATATTCAAATTTGGAATCACATCCAGATTAGCCTACACTAACCGCGCCAACCTAATCTGACTATCCTAACCTAAAACAACCGAACTAATCTAACTTAGCCTGGACCAATTCCAATTATAAAAGTTCAATTGATCTGTGGAATATTTTGAGTCCCAATCTCAGTAACCTAACCCAACCAAACCTTAGCCAACCTACCCTAACATAGCCAAAACTAACCTTGCCAACCTAATCTAACCTGAACCAACCTCACTTAACCTAACCAAACCTAACTCAGCATGAACCAAGCTAACCTTACGTAATAGTGAAATTTTTTCAAGTTTCAATTTAGTCTAGAAATCGCGAAAAAAAAATTTCCCATACACCTAACATGTTAAATGAAACATTCATAAAAAATAAATCATGACCCTCCGGTATGTGGCACCTGGTAGTTATTGTTCCTCATGGTCTGAACTTTACATGCAATATAGTCACGACCCCCAATTCGATGTGGGGTAATGTAAAGTTCAGCCCGAGAAAAAGTTAGTCCCAATTTATATATAATGAGCCGCTTAAGACCAATCTGAGGTCAAAACCTGGTGCTGTTCCTTCGTTTTGAAATTATTCCAATTCGAAGTTCGGAAAAAGTGTATGTCCCACCGCGCTTTCCTATTTTTTGTTTGGCAACAATGTGCAGTGTGCAAGTCTTTGAGGTCTTCGACATTTACTTTTATTTTGATTCAGATCTACAACATTACAATGGAAATACGCGTTTTTTTTTCGAATTTTCAAAAGTTAGTTGAAAAGAAAATAGCAGTAAAAATGTTCAAGAAAATGCAATTGTAGTAGGTACTCCTACAAATTGCTAGAGTGACATTTCTCAATCTTTTCTTTCACTTCCAAAGGTATGGTTTCTCCACAAATATTTCGTTGGCTAAAATGTATTTATAATGTTCTAAATCATCTGCGCAAATTTCAAGAAAATCGATATTCGCTACCTTCACCGGTAATACTTCTTATGAGTTGACCAACTATAATATGTTTTTGAAGTTGGACACATTGCGATATGTATCGCGGCTAGAATCCGCCTATTGTCCGTACCAGAGAAGGCAAGCTCACTCTGATTCAGCGATCTCACTGCAGAAGGCGAATTCCATGAATGAACGATAAAGAGATGCTGGGATTCAATCATAATAGATGATTGGAATCGGCACATTTCCAGGTGATTTATGATCTGTTCACTGTCTATGTTCCAAAAAATATTCAATTTTTTCTGTGGTTAAAGTCGGTACAAAAATATCCATTCCACGGAAATTATCTGGATTTCGGAGTGAGAATGAATTTAAAATACAGTTCATCCCCACGTGTCTTATATACTTAAAAGTAAGTGACTGTTTCATTTCGTTTATCAAATTCCCGGTGTGGCGCGAGGTATTCCTTTGAGTAGGAAGGCAGAAGAAATCATCGTCGTTGAGACAAAAACAGGGAAGGGCAGATAAGGACTTGGAAGGGAATTTAAGTTATGACTAAAATTACACAAAGGAGCTCCTCAGGAAACCGCTTCGCCATTCCTTTTCTTTGAATGTAATCTCGTTACGGCGAAAGGTGAATTTAACTATCGAGTTAATCTTCATTGTCACCCCTCATGTGGAATGGAAAGCGAGTTGATTATATTAGCATCACGGTATCTCTCAGAGAATTAGTTTTCTTTATACGGATTTCTGTTTCAATTCACCTGAGAAAAAAAATATTGAAAGAACAGCATCATATTCAGAGTGGTCCAACGAAAATTATGCACCTAGCGTTCTTCTTTGATTCAGAATTTGAAGTTAAAAGGCTCAGACACGTGAAGTGTGCTTTCGAAAGGGAAACATTTCACACATATTTTTACCCTCTGCCTTTGAACCCCTTTCGAGGGGATGTCCTGAAATTTCGAATGGAATATGGGGTCGAGTGATAAATAAAATCATCTTTTGATAAATTCGTTCAGGCTTGTCTCAAACAAGCTACACAGTGGGTTTTATCAACTTTAAATTCTGGAGGAAAAATTATCTCATTTGTAAAACAAATAGTAACAGATGAACTCAAATAATAAAAGACTGGTTCGACTCTAATCTCATAGATACTGTTGGTTCGACAATAACCATCCAAATTTTGAGCCATTGAAAGAAAAAATCTAATAATGAAGAAATTGCAGAAGAAAGTCATTTTAAATACTTAGGGATTGTAATAGACAGGCATCCCAAATGGGAATATCAAATAAATCATACTGTAGAGGAGTTAAATTTTTTTCTACTCAAATTGGAATTTATAAAACAATTTTTATATATTCCTCATCTCAAAATGCTATATTTTCCGTTGATTCGATCTCAACAGAATTATGACATTTTGGGTTGAGGTGGTGTTAGACAAATATATTCAAGAAGACAATAAATGTTGTGGAAATTTAATCGTGTTCTACCTTATAGCGTAATAACTATGGATTTCCATCAAGTAAAAGCCACCTCAATCCAAAAAATATTCAAGAAAATTAGAAATTATTCAGAAGAGATTTTTCGAAAATAATATACAATAACGATTATACTTACTCTAGGGATGAAATATATATAATTGATGAAAAAAATTGACATCAATCATTAGTTTTCATATCAAATTTTAATTCAATTATTCAGGGAAAAAAGCATGATTCCTAATAAGCATAAATATAATACAAGAAATAAATAACTTTCACAAAAAGAAAAGACAAATGATAGACAGAAGACTTTACAAATATTCAGGTCCTCTTTTCATGATATCATGCCTTATGGCACAAGAGAAATAAAACTCTTAATTACTGACCAGAAAAAAAATCAGTTTTTGGACGCTTGATACTCCTAGAATAGGAAATTGAAATCACATATATCTCGATAACAGAACTACCAATTACACATCACAAAAAGCTTGACTTCGTAAGGTTATTGTTGTGTTAGTTCATTTATCCCACAACATTTTTATATGTATATATGATAAACTCTATCGTTATGTCCGTCCCAAATTGATCCCAATCAATGCAATGATTCGAACAAAATCGAAATCATTTTTGGTATGAAAACAAAAAGCTCTAGAAAAGTTGTACAAGCGATAATGGATGCCATACATGACTGGGTTTCTCGAACAATCTAACTGGTTTTGCATAGAAAAAACAATAGAAAAACATCTTTCATCGAGTTCAAATGCAATTTTGAATACTTTAGAATCCACTCGAAACATCTGCTCATGGTTCAGTCTATATAGCGTGCCTGAAATTTTATATTCTATTTCTCGCTTATTACAGATGTGAACATGATTCTCTTTCACGTAATAGAATAGGAAGAACACATTTGAAAAATGTATTACTCATCAACATTCATTTCGAAATTCTGAATTGCAAATTTCAATGAAATTTAAATATCAGTCATATGTTCTTGATTCGATATTCATGGTATACCTAGTGACATTTCGAATTTTTCAGTTCTGATATACGAAAATATTCAAAAAATATGTGAATTGGTATATTACAATATAATGTCAGTCTGCTACTTTAATTGATATTTCAATATCATCATTATTTCACTTCAAAATGGGATTTTCACTAATTTTTTATGTCATTTTGTCTGTTACAAGTTCAAGTAATTATCTTTTATCCCGCATTCGGAAATGCAAGAGAAACCTCTAGCAAGGACTCTGGCATACTTGCAGTTTTATAGTTTCGTGGATGTTATATTACTGTCAGAAGTTTTAGGATACTCCATTCGTGCAATGAAACTTTTCCAACTCTTACCTCGCAAAGAAACTGCAGACTCGGTTTGTGCTCGAAAACAGAGTCGAATATTGCAGCCTAATGTAATCAAATTACGTTATCTGCGGCGCAAGTTTGTTTTCCTGCCGAAAATAATAGAGTTCGTAAGTTTAACTCTGAATAGAAACAAAACATTGTAAGATTTATTGTTTCACAGACGAATAATTACTTAAAGGGGAATTGCTCCACCATCGGTATATTTTCGGAAAAGTTCTTATTTTCTATTACAGTAGCTACTTCCGATAATTTCACAGTACCGTGAAATGGGGTGATTTTGTGTTTAGGGAGGTGAAAAAGTGCCATCTAGAAAATATACTTACCAAGATGATCTAGGAGCAAAGTGATGAGGAACAATTAAATATTCATTAGGTATACAATTAATTCATAAAAGATCAAAATTGAACGAGTTTGGAAAAGTACAGTTGTTTTGTCTGCACCCAACATCTGCTTCAGCCTTTCAAGACTTTCATTTTGTGTAGTATCAAGTTTAAGTGTGGCTAGGCAATGAACTGGACCCAGAAAAATGGGGTTGGAAATTGTTAACGTCCCGTGTTTATTTCAGTTCAAGTTATAATTTTTCTGTCTCCGAGCCACGTTCTCATAGACCAATATATTGTAGTTGCGTCTTTTTCGTGTTTATAGTCACAACTTCTTATCATATCGCTCACACACCGTGCCGTGAACGTCTCATTGCGTTTTGTAGTGCGCTGATGAATATATCTTGCAAATCAATATTTGATATGGATACATCGTCGTCAGATCCAGTCAGTATAGGGTTTTGCAATAGCATATTTCGAAAGATCGAAAAGTAGAGGACTGTTTGTGCAGTTTTTCTATATAGCAAATGAAAGCGGTTTTTGCCGTTCTTTCGAAACTTTTCCCGTTCGGAAGGGTATCACTATACAATGTTCATGATTATTTTTCATCCCAAATTCGATGGAGAGGTGGAAACTCAATCATGTGATAACAATGCAAGAAATTTTTTCAGCAAATGCATGCGGGCCGTTTTGTCAAAACTGTGCTGACTCAAAAGTACTCTGATATTTTCCAAAATCCCATTCAGATACAAGCGAGGTGGAAACTGAATCATCTGATAATAATTCCAAAGAAAGTACCCAGATGCATCGCATCAGATCAAGACGAGCATGTATTTTTCTGGACTGTGAAGTTTTTCTTTATAGCAAATGACAGCGGTTTGTGCCGATCTCTCGAAACTTTTTCCAATTGGGAGAACATTGCTATACAATGTTCATAACAAGTCATTTTTCAACTCAAATTTATGAGAACACACGATTGGACGTGATTCTCAATTTGTTGAAAGATGGGGTCAAACTTGCTATAGGAAGAGTTCATTACAGTGGTTGTGTTACGGTTTTATTTTGCTCCTTTTTTCAATCAAGATCACTGGCTATATAAAACCTAAATAAATTCAATAAACTCAAATGATATACTTTCTATTTAAGGGATATTCATAAAGTATTTATCATAATATATCATTTTGCCAATCAAAATCCGATTATCTAATGTCTCCTTGTTGTCCGCAATTAAACACGAAATGAATACTTCCATGGAAGTTTTGTGATATTTCTCTTCTCCACTTCAAATTACGAACCGTAATTATGATGGATCAAATGACGAACTTCTCAGCTGACGGCCATACAATATACAATCGTGTGTGTTCCTTTATTGAGATTGTATGCAGCTCCAAAATCAATAGCAAACGAGGAGAGAATGTGGGATTCTTCATTATTTATAAATGAACCAAATATTATATTCAATCCACAAATGAGTTCCACAATCGTTAAATTTATCGGTAGTGAGGATTCATGTATTTGATTAGGTGGAAATGTGTCATGCTTGAATTCCATCATGCTCGCTATAGAATTTGGATATGTCAGAATAATTTCATTTTCTGGTCGCCTTTTACATTTTAACGTATTATTATTGGCGTCGTATAGGTAGAAGATGTCATCGACAGTGGTATCGTATTTTTTTGAAACAATCTAAACATACTATGTTTGAATTGATCTCTTTTATTTCAAAAGCACCACTTGGAATCCCAACCAATATATATATATATACAGGGTGTCCCTGAACTTCCTCTTTTCCTTTCGGGAACGTATAGATGGGGTGAAAATATCACCAGTACTTCATATAACTTTTTTACCTAAAATCCTTCGTTACCGAGTTACGGGCCCTCGAAGTTACAAAATGAAAAATGTTTTTCTTTGATAACTTTTCAAGTGAATATTCAAAATCATCCAAATTTTGGTAATTGACTAAACAAATGAATTCCTTCGATGAGCTGTCATGCAGGAGTCAGTTGTTTTGGTACAAAGTCAGGAACGGACTACCCCCGATGGTCCACACCCCAAAACTTTGAAATGACAGATATTTTTCAATATTTTTCAACAAAATAAGGTTACTTGGACAATTTTATGAATAAAAGTACTCGTGTGGAAAGTCGATCGGAGCAACGAGTCTTGATAAAAATGTAGTTTTACTCGACGACATAAAACCCGCTCGTCCACCATTATAATAATAATAATAATAATAATAATAATAATAATAATAATAATAATAATAATACGACTTTATTCACATATTAGTTTAGTTATACATAAACATAAATCAAACTACCATTATTAATGAATATATGTGAATTGGCGAAGTGTCACTGTAGAAACAGTGTTTTTCAACTCAACCATAATTGAAATGAATAATTATCAAAGCAGAAATAATAATGATAACGTTAATTCAACAACATTTATCCTGAGATGTCTACCATTATTCGAAAATATAAGTTTTTAAGGAAAATGGAAATGATAGGTAAAATGTTCATAACGAATTTTTATAATGCAAACACGTTTAACTAACCAAACTCAAGAGCCTCAAGAGCAAACAGAAATGAAAAATCTGCTACAGAAACTGCTTGATATGACCACCTTCTCTCTCTATACATTTTCTTAGTCTGCGGAGACACCCTCTCTGTACTTGAAATAGCATTCCAGGGTCGTTTCGTATGGCTTCACAATGTAATGTTATTCTATTCAACAAAGCATCTCTTGTGTGAATAGGTGTAGCGTAAACAAGGCTTTTTAGATGCCCCCACAGAAAGAAATCCAATGGATTTAAATCCGGAGACCGCGATGGCCATGAATATGGCCCACCTCTACAAATCCATCTATTGTGGAAAATATGGTTCAGATGGTCACGCACAATCAAACTAAAATGAGGAGGGGCACCATCATGCATAAACCACATATCTCTTCGGGTTTGCAATGGAACATGTTCCAAAAGTCCATTCAAATTGTTCTGAATGAACTCCAAATAACGTTAAGAAGATGGTTTCCTATAATACCAGCCCAAACATTCACGTTGAATTTCCGTTGGTGTTTGGTTTGCAATATCCCATGGGGATTTTCTTCGGCCCATATATGGAGATTATGAGAGTTGATAACTCCATCTCTACTGAAACCTGCTTCATCAGTGAATAAAATTCGATTAATAAAAGTCATATCCTCTCTTTGCCTATCCATGAACCAATTGGCATATTCCAGTGGTGCTGTAAAATCTTGAGGTGTCATGGCATGTACCTTCTGGATGTGAAATGGGTGAAGCAGTTGTTCCCTAATTATTCTATGAATAGTGGACTTGGATGTATGGAACTGTTCTGATAGATTTCTGATGCTCATTGAAGGATCATCATGAAAGCTCATCGAAGGAATTCATTTGTTTAGTCAATTACCAAAATTTGGATGATTTTAAATATTCACTTGAAAAGTTATCAAAGAAAAACATTTTTCATTTTGTAACTTCGAGGGCCCGTAACTTGGTTACGAAGACTTTTAGGAAAAAAACTTATATGAAGTACTGGTGATATTTTGACCCCATCTATACATTCCCGAGAGGAAAAGTGGAAGTCCAGGGACACCCTGTATATATATATATATATATATATATATATATATATATATATATATATATATATATATATATATATATATATATATATATATAAAATGAATTCAAAATGGAATTCGAAACGTCGAACAAATCAGAAAATACCTAACGGATAAAAAAAAACCAGAAAAATTCATCTTGTATAACGAAGATCCGTGAAAACATCAATTTCTACATATATATATATATATATATATATATATATATATATATTATTGGTAGGGATTTCAAGGGGTGCTTTCGAAAAAAAGAGATCAATTCACTAATACAGGAACATATTATGTTTAGAATGTTTCATGATTTCATGATCTATAATATATCTACAGCAGGAGACATCAAGGTCAATCAGACTATACCATAATATTTGCTTTTCTTTAATGTCCCTTCTCTTGCATTTTTTGAAGAGGTTAACCCAAAAATTGAAAGTTGGGATAATTAAATTTGATGCCTATGATTTTGGAGTATAGTATCACTACTTTTTTTCGGGTTTGAAGGCCGTCGTTTTTTGGAATTTCTTCCTGACGTTTCGCTGGCTCGAGTGGCTAGCTTTTTCAGAGGCTCATTCATCTTGAAATTCACTCCGACGACTGGAGTTTTTTTCTTCGCAAGTTGTATTTATGCCTATTCAGGTAGTTTTCGTTGCTAATTATTCCATTGGGATTAGGGGAATTGTCATTAATATTGATTACCTTGTTTACCTCATCTGGGTTCGGAGAATAATCATCATTATCTGAAGAACTACCTGCAGTTATTATCGATTTTCTTAAAATGGGATTCCATATGACAGCTTCTTCTTTTCTGTTGAAATTATCCGTGTGTTTGTGGATTTCTATTGCCTCTACGGATAATTGCAACAGAAAAGAAGAAGCTGTCAACCTCAACCGAATATGGAATCCCATTTTAAGAAAATCGATAATAAGTGCAGGTAGTTCTTCAGATAATGATGATTATTCTCCGAACCCAGATGAGGTAAACAAGGTAATCAATATCAATGACAATTCCCCTAATCCGAATGGAATAATTAGCAACGAAAACTACCTGAATCGGCATAAATACAACTTGCGAAGAAAAAATCTCCAGTCATCGGAGTGAATTTCAAGATGAATGAGCCTTTGAAGAAGATAGCCACTCGAGCCAGCGAAACGTCAGGAAGAAATTCCAAAAAACGACGGCCTTCAAATCCGAATGAAAGTAGTGATACTGAAAACCTCGGCCGCGAAAGCCTTAACTATTTTGTCATTATGGAGTATAGATGAAAATTTCAAGATGGCGACTGGACGCCATCTGAAAAAAAATTAATGGAAAGGGGGTCATGTGATACATTATCTTGAAGCTCCTGGCGAATACTTAACAACCCTAGAATGCGAAGTCAATATCTTCACCTACTACAAAATGGCGGAACATTTAATAATCACCTGAATGCAAACACATTAATGTTGATATTTCTAGAAATATTCGTTTTTTTCTGCCATATGGCAATCTGAACAAACCGAAAAGGTTTGATAGGTTATTTTTTGTTCATAAAAAAATTCATTAGGACAACAAACATCATTCGTCAGTCAAATAATCTCTTCAAGTTTTCGATTTTACAACTAGATAGGTACCACTTAAACTATCTCCAAAATGGTCAATTGAACAAAATTAAAATGATTTGAATATTTTGGAAACTACTGTTGATCCTTTGATCACCGAAATCTTCGAGGCGAATTTAAATGAATTTGATGTGAATATATTATTCCAACAAGACGGAGCACCACAACATTACTCCAGACAAGTAAATAACTATTCAGATAATACTTTCCATGGTCGTTGGATGGGCCATCAAGGACCTACGGAATGGCCAGCCCGCTTGCCAGATCTGGCACCTTTAGACTTTTTGATGGGGCTATTTGAAGCAAAACGTGTACGAAACTGAACCTGCTTCGATATTGAATATACTCCAGAGAATAATGAATATTTTTAGAAATATCGGCGTTGGTGTGTTCGAAAATGTTCGACGTGAAATATCCAATAGGATATTCTTATGTCAAGAGGTTTGAGGCAACCGTAACAAGCATCTTCTGAACTGAACTCAGCTTATATCCTTAAAGTGTGAAGACAAAAGTCGATGTATTCAGGCAATTATTGAATGTTAGGCCATTTTGTAGTAGGTTCTGTCTAGGTTTTGTGTTCTAGGATTGTGAAGTATTCGTCAGGAGCTTCAAAATGATGTATCACAAGACCCCCATTTCCATTAATTTTTTCCAGAAGGCGTCCATTCGGCATCTTGAAATTTTTATCTGTTAATTTCACTCCAAAATATAGTATTCATGCATTGACAAATAATGATCATTCCCACCTATTCATGCTTGAAGTATGAAATAGACAACAAAATAAGTGTCAAGCGACAAATCGTCAATGAATTACCTAGACCAGTTGGAAGTAATTCTCAAAGGACAATAACGACAATGTTTTTGCGGATCTATGGCAAATAGATTCGGCTGAATTACAACAGCATGCGAGAAGTTATGAATGATATATTCATGGACAGTGCCTATGAATGTAAATATAATAGTATATTATGCAACGATCATGTAATGATGGTTATCAATATACGAGCATTAACCGGTATACGGAATGGGATGAAGGTGAGTTCCGTATGATTTACTATCGACCCGCCTCGGCCTCGAACGGATATAAAACGGTTATTCTGGGTTTTCTCTTAGAGATTGACATATACCCTCGCAGACTTTTTCGTAGATATTTATGAAAACGAAAATGTAAGGAATCTGCTTTCATCGTGCTGTCTGGTAAAGAATGTATATCTATGAGTTCGCTTGACGAGAAGTTGCTGACTAATTGGACTTGTTCTATCCAGAAAGAACTGTTTTTCAAAAAAGACAGCAACTTTTCGGGGAAGATTGACAATCTGCCCTTCTACACTGTTATAGATTCCAATATTAATTCTTATTTTTTCATATTGTGGTATGTTACAAATCCAGAAAACTACAGAACAAAAATTGATCCACCACAAAATAATGACGTTCAAACAGAAGTCACATTGATATTCATTTCTATATTCAGTAGTATTCGGAATGGTATAGTTTTTCATCGTTATATAATAATACAACTCTGTTTTTCAGTTCAGTGTACCTGCGACACGCCTCTAACTGAGTTTATCTTTCTGAATATCATATAAACTTTTTCAAGCCTTCACATGTCGATTCAATCTTTTCAACGGACCATTCGATGCCTTCAGCTTTCTTGAGTTCACTATTGATAGATTTCACATAATATACTTTAGCACTTGTACCCTCATAGTATATTACGTATCTGAAAGGATAAGGAGCTCATTACGCACGAGCGACAATTGTGAGTACGAGGCTTTTGCCGAGTACGGCAATTCGCGTAACTATTCTTATCCTCGAGTTGCATACTGTACTTTTTCTCCCTCACCATGCTGATCCGGTAATTTCTGCTGGAAGCACACAATCCACAAACACACAATTCGTAAAAATTCATTCAATTGATCGTAATCATGATATCAAATTTGTGACGTCAAATGTAATGTATTCCATCACTTAAAAAAAATAGTTCCTGAAGCGCCCGCTATTAATTCAGAATACATGTGTATGCTGAATGAGTCATTACCTAACAACTGTCAAATACGTAATAAACGGTTTCAAATAGTGGGAGCAGAGTAAGGCTAATTATGAGTTCATTGGGAAACAAAAACATCGTTGAAATAACCCAAGATTGATGTTGTGACTAGAATATTGAATTGATATATCGAGATGGGATGTATCCAACTAACTTATACAGCAAACAAAATAATCAGCAGATATTGAACAACTTTGAAAATTTGGTTGTGATATCGGATGGCTAGCACTTATACTTTTCTATATACCTACGAGTCTAACATCAATCATTTTCATAAACCATATTGTTCATTACTTTATATGAATCTTCTTCAGCTTTTGTTTTCAGATCGGTTGAGCATTCTAGTATTTAAATACATATATGGCTTCATTCAACACGATTGTTTGAACCTCAATACTGTATACGTGTTCATTATAATCAAGCCAATGTTGAAATCTTATTGTAATGAACAATATATCTTCGTTCATCGTTTGATCTTGGAATTATTATGGGACTTTTTGATTCATCCATTTAAAATGGAAGTAGAAACGGTAAACGAATTAGAATAAACCCAACGGATTGAAACCACAGAGAGAAAGTATTGTGTGAACGAAGATCCGTGAGAAAATCCATTTCTACATATCATCTGAACGGACAAGACACATATTTAGAGAGCGGTGTGTGATATAATCATCAATAGTATTTGCAGATAAATGGCACCTTCATTCGTCCCTCAAAGTTCTTGAACATTAGAACATTTTCAGGCACCATTTTCCCATAATTATTGATGAAACTGATGGATGGTGTTGTAGTATTCAAGTGATCACAATGATACGTCTGGTAAGGTAAGAGTTATCGCTCAGTAAAAGAATACAACAAACATTGATCACAAAATAGTTTTATGCTTATGGGCGGATAGTTGTCTCGAAACTAACCTTGAAAGATCTTAGATCCAACAATAGTGACTATCACCGGAGTCCTCAAACCTCAAGATGTTCTTATTATTCAACCAGAAAATCCTTACCTGTTACATCTGACACCCTACCATCAGCATGAATTCTAGGATGAAATACAGAAGGTGATGGCCCACGTTGGTCCTCATTGCGAACATTCACTACAGCTCTTTTCGATTTAATGCATTCATGTCATAGCACGTATACCTATTCAATATCATTAGGTACGCACTCCACCGAAATATAACCAGCTATTGTATGACGAAATTGATACTTGATGGACATCCATGATAATTTTAATGAAAAACACCTTATAGTGTAATGAGCTATTGCATAGTGGAACGTGTAACGGTTTCGTGAACTTGTGAAAATCCCAGAATAAATATTTTTTCAATTACGTAACCAGTTATTTTTGAGCAAGTTTTCTTGTGTTATGTTCAAAATCTGTAGGCAATATTCATGGATAACTACCAAAGACTACGGATTTTTGTTTCCCCAGAATATGTCTGAATACCGCAGGAGTCTGACTGGTGATAATGAAATAAGCTGTCCCGGTTCATAGATACTAATGATAACAAGAATCTTTTTGAAATATTATTTGAAAGTATTTTAAATCAACTTCTGCTACGGATGTAGTTATTTTTTTTTTTGGATTCCTGTATAAATAAACTGTCATCGAATTATTCTTCATCTCGTGTACCCATGAGGTTCATTGAAACTGACCCTCTTTAGTGATTTTTCTGTATCACAAAGATTATTGTTGATATATGAAATTAGAAATGATGTTATACGTGCATTAGGCGAGAACTGGTGAGTAATATAATATCATGTACATGTAAATCCGTTCGATATTTAATATTTAGTTGTGTCTGAATCCATCATTGGCAAGTTTTATGCTTGGTTCATAGACACACTTTTTCTTTTACTTTATATTTTACTTTCACTCTAGGGAAGTTTCCACATTGCTGATAAATGGAGGCGTTCATACACAAAATATCAAAGCGAAAGCATCGTATATGAAAGCTTACATTGATTAGTATTGTGAGAACTTCCTCAAAATAAAAGTGAACGATAAATTGAAAGTGAAAGTTTGGTCTCTGAACCAAGCGTAATATATTGGTATGTATTCATTTTTCAGAATTGTCTGAATGCTATTTGTTTTGAAAGTACTTACTCATCACATATTCCACAAAATGATTCAGATATGAAATTCATTTTATTTTCAAATCATCATTCTAGCATTCAGAGCATAGCAAATTTTGTCTCACTGAGTATCGGGACCATTGTGCTGTAAACTACACATGAATAATACAATGAACAAAAATATCGACTAACTAGTTCAAAATTAGCTATGAATATTCCTAATTTTTTTCTAAATCGAGCATCTATAGTAGTTTTCACAATAAATGGTATTGACTGAAGGATTATAATAAAACCAATTAGACCCTTAAGTTGTATAATCCGAGATGCACATCATGAATGTAAAAGGACCGGATTCAGGTAATTTTGTTTCTCAGAGAGGGATTGTAGAGGTTTACAGCTTACACTTCTTGTTCATTTCAGTCTTTGTATTTCATTGGAAGTGTTCACTTGTGTTACGGCGTGCAATAATTTTATAACATTTATTTGTTGTTACAGACATTAATAGCAAAGATTTTATACAACAACGTACAGAATAGGCAGTATGTGGCGTCCGTGGATAAAAAGTAATAGTGCTTCTTCCAGTGCTTCGTTGAAGAAGAATCACTTATCTTGTGACGCGAAGTTCATAATAAAAAATGTGTACAGTTCCTTACGTCAGCAAGGATATAACGCGGGTGCTGCAGCAAAAGTAATCAGTAATTTGACAAAGGTGCCTCTTACTTCAGTTAGACGACTTGTTGAAAATTCCATGGAATCAAAAAAAAGCGTAAAGATTCCGGTGTCACAAAAAGTCTAGAGGACTGGGAAAAAAAATTGATAAGGCGAAAAATCTACACTATGTACGATGAGCAGCGTGTCCCTACAATCAAAAGTCTGAAACAGCGGCTCATCAATGACGAAACTCACATCAACTGTGGCCTCACTACACTTTGGCGAGCTCTGTCCGCAATGGGCTTTAAATATCGCAAAATTGACAAGAGACAAGTAATAATGGAATCCACACGTTTAATAAACTGGCGTTCTGAATATATAACGTCAATAAGAAAATACCGGTCTGAAAATCGGCCAATACTCTACCTCGACAAGACGTGGTTTGACAAGCATGACATCCCTTCCAAAGGATGGTCTGATTCCTCTGATAAGTTTTAAAAAAACCACCATCAAATAAAGGGAAGAGAATCACAATATAATAATAACGCTATGTGGCTTTCTGCCAAAAATATTAAGGACTCTTGTGTTGATTATCACGAAGATATGACAGCAGAGCTTTTTGAAGATTGGTTCAAAAATTGTCTGTTACCCAACATTCCGCCAAACAGCGTTATAGTAATGGACAACGCAAGCTATCATAGTCGACAATTGCAAAAAATTCCTGGCCAAAGAATACGAAATTGGAGATTCAAAACTTCATAGCTGCAAATGACATATATTTTGAGGAAAATTATACAAAAACAGAACTTTTACAAGTGCTGCAGTCATTTTCTTTAAAAAAAAAGAACGTTTGTGATACAATTGCAGAAGAATTGGGACATACAGTGTTACGACTACCTCCCTACTAGTGCGTGTTCAATCCCATAGAGCTTATGTGGCACCAACTTAAATCGAGCGTGCGCGGAAAAAATACTTCTCCGACTTTGAGTGGTAGTGTGGTAGAATTAATTAGGAACTGTATGAATGACATTCCTACCGAGAGTTGGACAAGTTCTGTTAGTCATGTTATAAATGTTGAAAACTCGTTCCTTTCTGTAAAATCAATTGCGCCAATTATAAATATTTTAGATGAGGATAGCGATAGCGACACTGAACTAAATATAGAATAGAATTGTAACATTCAAATAAATTACTTGTATATTTCCTACATTATGCAAAATTCAAATTTCTTAAGTTCGACCCTGTAGCACATTTGCATCTTTTACCAGATGATTTTCTACACAATGGGATTAAATCGGGTAGTTTATTGCAGTTAATAGGCCAATACCATTTACTGTGAAAAATACTATACCAGAAAACAACTACTCTCATGGTTTATACTCCGAAGGGCGTTAAATTATTTCTGGTAGGTGTCAGTGCAGGCTTCTCCATAGAATGAATTCCTGCATATACTTTCGGAGATACAACTGCCGGAATTGATTTTCAATAATCGAGACAGATACTTCGACTATTGACCGATTTTGGGCTGATTAGTCTCATGTCAGTAGAAGGAAGTTTCCACCATCAACTCGAGGTTAATTCTTTCCCATATTTGAAAATGATTTTTCTCCAAGAGACTCATCATACCTTGAAAAAGGGCTGAAGCTAACAAAAAGCAAAATAAGCACGCCGCTACGTCAGCGCTCCATCTGCCTTTAGATGTGGAAGCAACTAAAAGCGAATCCAAAGCGCTGGTTGAGTTTGGCTTGGAGAAAACATCACCAGGCAGCATTCAGTTCCAAAATTGATTGTTGTTGCTTTCTGAATCAACTTCAAGGAGAAATGGACTGGTGATTGATACTGATTAATCGGGTCGTGCCTTTAAGATCTTACCTTAAACTCCGTCTTACCTTCTCTTGAGATCTTGTGGGTGAATCTCTGCGGACGATGGACTGGTCAGTCGTGCTGGGTTTCACGGAACACAACACTGAATAGTACCGAAAAGGGCAGCAATGGCCATGTGGGAATGATATTTAGCGAATGAATGCCGAATCGCCGTTCTTCCGTCTCTCTCACAGAGTGTGTTACTACACATCTTAAATGCAGACACGCGTAAAAGGGGCAATTGTATGCGATGAGCCAAATATTGGTGAATATAACTAACTCTTGAAATCATAAATGAATTATTAATTATCATTATATATACACATTACTATACAAAGAGAAGTTGAGCAGAAACGCGACAATTTTTATAACCCTACGTATTCCGAGACGCTAAATCAAAACGCAAACTTCACCTTCGTTTGGTAGTTATGGATGAATTATACTACCTCAATCTGTTTTTTTTTGAAATGATAGTCATTTTCATGCAATAACCCGAAATTTTAGCTGTTTCTCTATATAGCAGGAAACAACGTTTCGAAACATTTGAAATCACTTTGAGAAATTTTATTTTTTTTATGGAAATGAGAAATTATAACCTTGACAAAATATCCTTCGATCATTTGACGGAGCTGAAAGAAAGG
>JAVJAQ010000378.1:0-28161 GCA_032362365.1 Zygogramma bicolorata | reverse complement strand
TATAAGAGCATTATGAAATATTTTGAGAAATATTCAATCAGTAATTTTTTTCAATAATTACATTTATATTCCTAATATCCCGGTATTGAGGAACAAGCTTGTTTGAATATATTGTTTCCGAAAGGGAACCCATTATATAATGTTCAAAGACCCAGAAGGTACACCTTTTTAGTGGAATTCGGAAATTCTGAATAATAAAAAGAAAAAGCACCCTTCATAAAATATAAACAATTCATTCACAAAATATTATAATTGATGATGAAAGTCTCCCAGAAACTGGCCACACACTGTCTCACGCCAGTTCCCTTATATCTCCGCACGTGATATTTTTATTCGTGTTCGTGAATATATTGAGTTCAAAAACCTCTGGAATAGCACTCAATGAATGGTCATAATATATGATGAGATTGGTTCATGCACCTACAAATGAAAATCGTTGGATACTGCATAGAAAGGAAGTTACTTGAGATATATAAATCATTTATTCACAAAAAATAAAAGTAATAAGTCTGCCTGTTGTCCAAAGAATTACATTGACGAACCCACCATATACGATCATGCTCATCTTTGTAAGAATTTCAATGGATAGAAGGCCTCTTCGCGTCCAAAATTATTGCCGCCCATCTACCGGTCTGGCCCGAGTCCTTTGTACCCACAAACTTTTTTCGGCTTTCCACTCATTATCGATTTCCAATTTCTCAAATTTTTCGAGTGACCTCCTAAATTTCTGTGCTAATTCGGAATCTTCCTCAGTGCAAGAATCTTCATATAGGTTCTTGGTATGAAAAGGTTCACTGTTTTTCACTCTCCATTCCAAGTCAATAATCTTCTGCCGCGATAAATCGTTGCTTTGTAGTGAAACAGAAATTTTGTCTTGCATTTCGGAAAGCAGTTCCTTACAACAATTTAATTTATCCTCCATATTTTTGAGATCATCAACTTCAGCGCCACCGAGTCGTTCAACGTTATGATTTTGTTCATCTAGCTCTGCTTGTGTTTCATCGCCTACTTGATCATTGGTTCCTGATAAATGTAGATTCTGTTCTTCCAGGACATTATTCTGTTTCGTAATTTCCTTCAACTGGTCTTCCAGTTGAGCGTATCTCGCTTCAACGTCTGCCTTGACTGATCCCAGTTCTGCATTTTTAGTACGAAAGTTGGTATTCTGTTTTTCCAATGCCTCATTTCTTTTTACTAGTTGCGCGATCTCAGATTCAAACTCTGCCATTTTAGTTTGCAGCTCATTATTCAGTACTTCAATGTCACACTTCTGTGCCTTGAGATGTTCAGTTTTTTCTACGAGAGCCGCCCTCTCTGTCTCAAGCAGAGCGTTTCGTGCTCGTAACCAATTATTGTCTGCATTATAATCATTCTTGATTTTTACGTAGTTGTATCCAGTTTTCTTGTCCTGCGTGACTTCCACTCGGTTTTTCGCTACCGTTCCCAGTTCTTGAATTTTCAATGATAACAGTTCATTGTTTTGTTTCAAAATGTAATTTTTATCTGTCACCTCATTGAGAATATCTCTCAAATAACTTATTCCAAATCCGAGCTCTCTATTCTGTAGTAGAAGATACTCATTTTGTTTTTTGAATCCCTTGTTTCGCTGTAGTAGTTCCGCATTCTGCCTTTCCAGTTCTGCACAACGCTTTTGGAGATCCACTTTCGGTTTGAGAGTGATTTTCATCTTCTAAAATTTCTTGTAAAACTCACCTTCTACGTAAAATCAATTTCCAATTGTAATAGACTATTATTGTAATAGACTATGAACTCGATCAGATGTTCTATTTTATTCCAGATGCACTGAACGAAGGAAGACGAAGAATGTCTAGACCAGGTATGAAGTATCTTTTATATATTCTCATAATTCCAGAATAGGGAATTTAATCAATCTTCTGTTATACCTGTTAGTAGGTATAGGTTCTTCTTCTCAATTTGATGGCCCCACAAACTAGGACTCTCCAAATAGGGGTTTCGTATCCCGAAATCTTTCAGAAGAAGAGTACCTTGTGGTTGACAATATTCCTTGCTGAGTGGTAATGGTTCGGAATCCCATTATCTATATTATTAACTTGATTGGAACCTGTTTCTAAGAAAAAGAAAAAAATATATATAGGAAATACAAATCGTATAAGGTAATCGAATCCAAACGAAAATGTTGACATGGATTTTTGGTCGAAAAATGAAATTAAATGTTCGATTGATCAAAGAAAATAATGTGACAAAAAATTGAGATATCGAATATGATATGATATTTTTTGACTCTGTTACTTCATATACGATATGTCAATTTTTTTGTAAGTTCCGGTAGTCGAACTGACAATAGCCTACACTATTACGGGCAAGAGTTTAACAGTGAAAACGCAAAAGATGATACGGATCCAGCGCTATTTCTCAAGGCAAAAAAGGGATACCACCGAATTCAGTATAAGGATGAATTTAGGGCAAAACGTTGCACTAACTTTAAGATAAGAAGTACCTTGAATTAGCTCTCCACTATGGCGATGGTTCATCTTCAGGCTTCAATCTTCAGTAGAGCAATGAAAAAGAGTTTTTCCGAAAATCGCTAGGAAATTTTGACAATTCAGACAAAATTTCTTGTAGAAAAGAGTTTATTTATTTGTGAATGAAACTATTCGTGATTTTTTTATAATAAATCAATTTCTATCGAATTTGCGATTGCGATTTGCGGAAAAATAGTATTAGTTCAGAAAATGAAGCTAAATAAATGGTAAAACCTCGCAATTTTTTCGTCCAGCATCGATTTGTACAAAAATTTGGGATTAGGCTTATGACACCCTCTAGTTCATTTTCTATATTGTGCCGATGTACGCTTTTTGTTTTATAGGGGTGAAAACTACCCCTAATTGTAAAAAATTATAAAATAACATTAAAAACCTAAATATGGGTAAAAATAGTTAAATAATGATTGTTTCATGCTCTAGGATACAATTTCATAATCTACCCTTGAAAACATTGAAATTTTTATAATATGTCTTCGAACTTCAGAATACACTGGTGAGAAATCAACGAAATATACACTCACTCATGCGAGCAGATTTTTCTTTTTGATCGGTTTTTTAAGCATAGCTCATTCATTTCAGGTGATAGAAAAGTTTTTTCAGGAACGATTTTGTAGAGCTTTTCAAAAGCTATAAAACAATGTGAATAAAATTACTTAAGATCCCCTAATTTTTAAATGGGGAGAGTTTAAAGCGCTTGACTAAGGTGATGTTCGATCGTAAATGTAGGTGTTAAACGGCTTTATCTCGCCAAATATTCACTTAACAACAAATCTACACACAGGGAAATTTTTGTCATTAAAAAAGCTACAATTTAGCACTGTATCGATTTTTTCGTATCCTTAGCATTTTTAGAGATATTTATAAGAAAAGGGTTAAAAACACGAAATTGAAAAAAAAAATCGTTTTTTCTTCAAACTCCAATTTTTCTAAAATTAGGCATTTAAGATTGGTTAAACTTCGTGGGTGTATTATTAGTACATATATAAAGAGAATCTCAGAAGGGTGGCGATGAATTTTAGTTAGGGGGTACTTTGGAGGTTGTTTTCACAGATTTTTTTCGTAGAAAAAAGCGGGTACCGATCTTATTTTGATCATAAGTCGGTCAATTTTCATGCTAGGAAGACATTTTTTCATTTGTTTGAAAGCTCCAATTGAATACTTTTCAAAAGTTTCTATGAGCTTTTTTCGAAAAATGCAAATTTTTCTCATTATTTCGCTTTAAATCTTCCAATTTATACATTTGACGAAAAAAGCTAAGCATTAATTTGCTGCATCTCAGTTCGTATATGTCGTAGGAAAATTATTGAGGAATATTGTTTTTGTTTTCTCAAAAGCTACAATTTGCCTGTCCACACTTTTTTTGATAAAATGCATAGTTTTAGAGTTATTTGCAAAAAAACATTCAAAAAACTGTTATTTTCAACTTCGAATAACTCAAAAATTGTTTCTTTTACGAAAAAAACTTATGGAACATTTTTTTCTTAGAATTACTTTTTCTGTCGATTACTTCAGCTGAAATGTAATAAAAAATTTCCACCCCCGTGATGGGGTGGCAACCAACCCCAAGGCTCTAGCGTACAGCGGCATGATATAGAAAATGATCCTTGAGCTATTCTCTACCTTCTGTGAAAATTTCAGGTGAATCCATGGTGGACGAAAAAATTGCGAGCCGAAATGCTTCATCTCCTGAACTATATGTTTACCTCGTAGGAAGAGCCACATTTCTGGACTCTGTGAAAAATTGATAATAAATATCAATTATTCGATTTTCAATCACCGAATAATTCTATTGAGATGTTCCTCTGGACGAGATCAATTCTCATCTGGAGCAGCAAGAACAAGACAAAAGTTTCTTTTACCAATGAATTTTTTATATTCCGAGAGAGTCGTTAAACATATCCCAAACGGATTCATTCCTTCAATACACACTCCAACATAGCTTGGCAGTGAAATTAGGACTGAATTTAGCCTCACGGTTAAACTCAGTTTCACTACTTTTGTTCGGGTTTGAAGGCCGTCGTTTTTTGGAATTTCTTCCTGACGTTTCGCTGCTGGCGCGAGTGGCTAGCTTCTTCAGAGGCTCATACATCTTCAGTTTGACTCCGATGATGATGGGATATGTAACATTTGACTTGATGAATTTGATCTAATGACCACATTCAATGGCCCAAAAACCCAATTCAGCGAATTTGTGATTGAAATCCTGTGTAAAATTGAATTAAAAAATATATTATTGGAAAAATTATTTTTCAACAGTTTGTGGATTGGTAGGTACTGTATCTAGTAATATCCATGGAGCAAGCAATTGTTTCACCTACTTGCTGTCATCCAGTGTCTCGTTGATCATTGAATATGAGGGAAAAAGAAAACATTTTTGCTACACCAGCAGAAATCACCGCAAAAGCAAGGTGGGAGTAGAAAAAGTATAGTACACAACTCGAGGATGAGGCTAATTACGTGCACAAGGAGGGTGAATACTTTTTGGGAAAAAAGTACGTTTACCTCGAGAAAATGGCCAATTCGCATTGGAAAGAAATGCTTTTTAACTACGCTATACAATATATACCTCATTATTTAAATAGCTCATATTTCGGTAAGCGAATATAAAATGAAGCCTTATAATATTTTCAATTCACAAAAAAAAAATTCTGAGCTTATCTTGATAACGAATTTATACAGAGCGGTCTGTAAGAAGGAGGCCTTCTAGATATTTTTGGTTATCATATTGTTACAATTCCACTGCTCATTTTATACATATATTACCTGTGAAATAAATCAACACGAATGTATCGAGAGACTATCTTTTGATCTGTTATTCCTCATTATCCTATGATTGTTTTAAAATATACAACCATTGGATTATACACATCTGGATTGGAAGAAGTATCATTACCGAAATCAATGAGAGCAAGAAATGAACATTGTCTTCTTGAAGATCATTTCCTATTAGACAATGAGAACCGTTATCGGTTATAATTGCACGAGTGCATAAAAATTACCGATAATTTTGCAAGAAAGCGTGATATCTAAAAATTGCAAGTTTATTTTCATATTTTGGCGAAAGAGCCCGAGTTCAAAGGACGAGGACTCTTTTACAAAATATGAAAATAACCGAATGCAATTTGTATAAGATATCACGCTTGAATGCAAAATTATCTGGTCATTTTTATGCACGAATGTAATTCATTGGAAAAATTCACGAATGAAGAAATTCTCAAGGAAATGTTATTTTTCGTTCATTTATACTTTCCTCTATAGATTGTATGGAGCACTCACCAAAACGCGAAATGTTTTTCTATTTTCGAAGTCTATCTGACATTTATTTGTGTTGTTTACTGACGTCTAGCGATACGGTTTCAAATGTGTTGTTATGGTGACTTGATACAATGCAATTACCGCTGTAAGTTTTCGATACAATGCAATTACCGCCGTAAGTTTTCGATCTTTTGAGACATTTTATATATGAGGTAAATATTCATTGAAATCGGCCATTAAAATCGGTTATATCTTTAATGGGGCAGATAGTTTCCTCTTGCAAGTTTCCCTATGTTGTATTGGGAAACGACTTTGCCACGTTCCATGTGTGCAATTTCGGTCCTTCTGGTAGCCGCAGTTCCAAACACTATCGTTCTCAAATTCTTTACGTGACCTCGCTATCTTCATTTTGGGTTGATCTAGCAACTTCTTTGAAATTCTCAATTCTATGAGCAGAATCAGTGTTTTTGTAGCTCCGTCTTGGGTATCTGGGGTTTCAAATTGTGTGTTAGTCGTTTGATTTTATCATATACTTTGCTTAGTTTTTGATAGTTCCACGTTTTGTTTTTCTAGGTCATCATTTTGTTTCGTAATACCCTTCAAGAACTTCAACGTCCGACTTCATTCGGATCTAATAAACGATGGGATTGGAATTGTTGGTGTGAAACTCTAGTCTTAGCATTAAATATTGATTTTTTTGCACGAAAAAATTCTGAATAGTTGCAACCCTTCCTAAAGGAGGGAATCTGGGATAGAATACCTATGCAAGAATTTGAATTAAAATTGGCTTGTCCATGATTCGTCTGTACAGTAAACATAAAAGAAAGAGAATGTCAAAAATGACTTTTTGAATTGTAGGAATAAAAATTCAAATAATAGTCCTCTGTCCTCTGAAAAAAAGTTGAAAGTTTTTGTAGGTATTGTATTTCTTTCCTTAACCCAGATCTGTTCTCATATTTACTTTGTACCGTTTCAGTTGTGGAATGATCATATTTTTACAAGAATATTCATTCAGTATCACTACTTTTATTCGGGTTTGAAGGCCGTCGTTTTTTGGAATTTCTTCCTGACGTTTCGCTGGCTCGAGTGGCTAGCTTCTTCAGAGGCTCATTCATCTTGAAATTCACTCCGATGACAGTTCATTCACTCAACAATATCATTTTCATTATGATTGATCCCTATTATAATGTGGGAGTGATCGAAATTTTTGAATTCGGATTCCTATCAAGCCAATATCATTTGACAAAGATGCATGAGAATGTCAGATTCTTCCTCTCAATCGCCATGAGCAGTTCAAACCCAACAATCATACACACTTTTTCATATACTGGTGTCTATTTATCTTTGTTCTCTCGAACAGTTCTTTCAACAAGGTCAAAAAAGAAATAGTTATAAACTTATGAGACAGTTTTTGCTGGTGCTGAAGGTATTCCTTTACGAAATGTCAGGTCCTTGTTCTAGTTTATTTTTCAACTGAAAATTGGAAAACTTCCTCACATCTTGAAATAACTGTGAGCAGATTTAGTCATAAAACAAATCTGAATGAGTTAATGAAGGACTTAACTCTCAGGATTGGGAAAAAGCCTCCTTGGGTCTATTTCATGAAAGTAGCTTCAAGAGAAACACAAAGAAGCACGATGCTTAATAATTGTTTTCTACTCGTTTTTTACCTGGACCTACATTGTGTTCCTCTTGTAGTTAGAATACAGGACTTGAAACAACTTTTGATATATTCCCAAAATCCGGGTTGTTTTAGAAACACTTGTTTCGATATATTGTTCCCAGAAACTCCTCACAGAACAGGTAAGTATGTAATGTTCAATAACCTGAAAGGATCAATTACTCACGAATTAAATTAGCAAATACAGAAAGTTGAATTGAAAATGCTCACTTGTTGTAATATAAATAATTTATTCACGAAATGTTTACAATAGTTGTGATAAAAGACTAATTCATTCTATAAAAAACACTGGAAACTGGGGGAATGAGGGGATGGCATGACTTGGGGTCATCCTGACCGTCTTTGTCCAATTACCATCTCTCTGAAGTACTGTTGTAATTCTTTTCGGTATTTTTTCGTCTTTTACCGTTGTTTTTCTTCCCATTAAATCTTCCTAATTTCCTCTCTACCCTTCGATTTGAATGAACTTCATCGCCCCCACCGGAATGCCATTGATTTTGGCGTTGGTTAGTTGAAGTCACTCTTGCAGTGTCATTATTATAATTCCACTGATCTTGACGAGAGAAATGTTTTTCATAGAAATTGGAACTACCATTATCATCCAATTTGTCTTTCGAAGTTGAATTATCACTTGGAATATGTAGCCCATAACAATATAAGCTTTGGTCAGTTTGATTATCGGAATTTAGCTTCCCGTTGTCATTATCAGACATAACTTGATTATACCCGCTATCTCCATCGAACCAAATATCATCCAAATTATCTTGATTATAGGCATTCTGCGCTTTGGCCATATTAACGCCTCGTCCGTTTAAATTAAACTTAAGGCAACGTTGTGCCCTATTGTCATCTTCACACTGAGTTTGGTGGTATCCATTTTTCTCATTTGTATTCACTACTGGAATCGCATCATCTTTTGCGTTGTCACTGTACATCTCTCGTCTGTAATAGTAAAGGCTATGATCTGTTCGGCTATCGGAACTTACTGTCACGCTGCCATTTGCATAATCTGATTGAGTTTGGTTATACGGCTTCTCTCCATTGAATCTAATATCATCCGAGTTATTTTCGTTATAGTGATTTCGAGCATTCCTTCTGTTATCGCATCGTCCGTCCAAATTAGAGTTTGTTCTACTTTTCGAAATGGTATTTGTTCTATCGTCATCACTGCACTGAACTCCGTGGTATCCATTGGAGATGACCTTTTGACTCGCTTCATATTTTCCACTATTATCATCATCCCACTCCCACTGACTTTGATGGTGGCCTTCCCTGTCATTGAAATTCTTTGCTGTACTTCCAGTAATATCCCGATGGTCTTCATTATAGAGATTTTCATCTTCTGTTTTGCTATACCCAGGTTTCTTTCCTTGCTTCACTTTCACTTGGTTTTCCTCCAATGCAACCAGTTTTTGAATCCTCAATGATAATAGTTCATTGTTTTGCTTCAAAATGTTATTGGCATCTTTCACCTCACTGAGAATATCTTTCAAGTACTTGATTTCGAACTCGAGTTTCTCGTTTTGTTTATTGATCTCCTTATTTTGGTTTATGAGTTCCGCATTCTGCCTTTCGAGTTTTGCACAACGGGTTTGAAGATTGACGTTCGGTTTCTGACTCATTTCCATATTTCAGCGTTATTTCTGAAGTTAACTTTCAACGTTCGAGTAATTTTAGAAATTTTTATTGTAGGTTCACTATTCAGTGCTTAATACAACTATCAAATTAGGTTATAAGATCACTTCTATTCCAGACGTACTGAATGAAGATAGGCAATGAATGGCTAGACCGAATGTCATGTATCTTTTATATATCCCCATAAATATGGAGTTAGGGGATGTAATCAATCTTCTGTTACCTGCTAATAGATATAGGTTCTTCTTCTCATTTTGGAGTCTTCAGCGACTAGGGCTCCTTTGATAGGGGTTATATATTCTGAAAACTTTGAAAACTGAGGAATTTGCGTACTGTTCTTAGAATCACGCAAAAGGGCTGAATTCTAAAAGTAAAGGCGAAGGAGTTGCCGCAGTGGTTTGATTGTTTTACCGTTAATGAGCAGTAGAAATGTCCTAATGAGGAAATTTCAAATAATTAGTAGTCCTGAAAATGATAACATGCTGAGATGTTGGCGGAACGTCGAAACCCAATTACAAAATGTTCTTGTACTGCAAAAAAGAGCTCTGCGGTATATTTGCAAAAAAGGTACGAGATACTCTTGTAGAACGTTATTCAAAGATCTTGGTATACTTTGATACATAAAAATAAAATACTTCTTGAAACAAATGATAACTGCTTTAACATACCCACAGCCATTAGGGACTCTAGATGTCTCAGGCGATTCAGAAGAGATACAAAGAAATCCTCATACAACAAGCTAACTACAATCTAGATGAGTTCCTCGTCTCCAGTCTGTGTTCAGCCAAGGTTCTTCATACTCGGAGTTTCGTGTATAACTCTTGATTTTGAAACAAATATATTTTCACGAATATAATAATATGCATAAATTATTATTGCTTTCTATCAACTATTCAATTTTAAACTTGTCAATGCATTGAAGTAGGTTTGTTAGTACTGTATTTACTATATTTCAGACATATTTTTATCCTTCTTCAATTGTATCTTGACTGTGTGAAATCCATAAGCTCAATTTATCTATGTAATCTTTCCCAATCTTAATATATGTATACAAGCTTTGTCTTAAAGAACCTTGTTCTTTCGACAATAAAGTACACCTTGTTCGATTGATTGATATACCATCAAAACGAATAGACAATGAAACACACAGCACAACGTTTTTTTCACATTAAAAGTAATCGTATAGAATAGTATCAGTCATATTCTTAGTCATTCGCCGGGAGAAACGCCGACGAATCGCCAGGCAAATATGATCAAATGACTAATTCACGGGTCAACTTGTAGACATCTGACCCGGCGACCGACTATGAATATGGCTGTACCTATATGTAGCTTTTCAGAAAAATACTGTCGTTGTATCGTTGTTAACGTTTAAAAAACAAAATCCGCTTTCGTTTTCAACACTAATTCACGATTACTTCTCTTCTATTCTCCTCTTGGAAAATCTGGCAGATTTTCCAAAATGAATACAGAAGAGGGAGAATTGTGAATAAGTTAAAGATCCAATTCTGACAGATTTTCTACACGAAGAATAGAGGAGGAGAAAGAACGAATCAGTTTTAAAACTGGAAGCGGTTTGACAACAATACGTTTCTCCATAAAATATCATTTCTTGTCAGGGTGGGGCAAAATCTGAATTTAAAAAAAAAATTAAAAATCATTGATTAAAAAAAAATCAAGATTTATTTGATTTTTCAAATTTGAATATAAAATTTGAACATTTTGATTCTTTGAAATTATTGTTGATTATTTTAATGTATAAGTCCAAAAATTTTAATACAATTTGCGGCTCAAAAACTTGTGACAACGCATTTGTCGCGCTTCTTGCAAGAAAATTCTTGTCGCGATTTGTTTTCCTTCTGTCCTATACACTCGCTATACAGTGCCGAGTGAGGCACGAACACGAACGCGTTTGTTGTGCTTTTTGCAAGAATATTCCTGTCGAGGCTTGTTTTCCTTCTCAACCTATAAGTTGGCGTTGTGCGTTGTCCAACAATTTCACGCATATCGATAGTTGTACACTCGGATATTAGAAACAGATTAGGCAGAGAAAAAGGAGGAAAACTCGTGTTTTTGTTTGAATGGTATAAGGAAAATGAATAGACTGAAAATATACAGTAATAAAATTTTATGTGTTACGTTTAGTTTAAGAATTTGGAGTTATGTTCTTTTTTTTGTTGTTTTTGCTAAAAGCAGATACTCCTTTTGATCTTCGAGAAAACTTTTCTATTAGGTATGTTGTTATCTGGTTCTGAATAAAAAAAAAACAAAAATTGATTTAAATCATGATTTTAATTTTAAAAATCAAGCGATTCAAATCATCATTTTAATCGTGATTTTAATCACTTGCTTTAATCAGCCCAACCCTGTTTCTTGTAACTGTTTTTTATAATCGATTCTGAGCTATAAGAGAAGTTGTCGATCAATAGGAGACAGTTCTTTCAAAAGAACCTGTCTTTAATTAACGCAGCAACTTCTTGGTGTAGATTAGAAGTCTTCCACACTTCTATAGATTCCAAAATAAACAATATTTTTTAAAACATGATTGAACTTGAATGATTCCCGTGAACTTCGTTGATGGAAATGAGGTATTTCTTATTGTACGTTTTGCAACTACCCTCTCTCAGATGAAATGGCAAAGCTACGCCATTCAAATGTTGGAAAAGGTTGTTTCCATTCAGTGGAAATATGGAAAAATCAATCCATTCCGGAAATTAATTTGAAAATATTTCGATGACAAATTTATACAGATTGGGGTGTGACAAAGGTCTTCTAGAAAAAAATACGAGTAGTTTTCTTTTGAATTTTTTGTATATTTTGTTTTAATTTCAACACTGACTCCAGTTTCATGCCTTCGGGTGATATGATAATGATACCTGTAACATAAGAGACTACCTCTGAATCCATAACTTCTTGATATGGCATAATTATTCTCGGAAATGTTCACGAAATTGAGCCTAGTTTCGACCTGTACGTCATTAACACATTCAGGGTCCATTAAAGACCGTCAAATTATTTAATTATTCCAAAAACAATAATGTGTTCCTGAAGGTAAATTTTCATCAGACAGTACGGATCATTACCTATTTTAAGAAACGCTTAAGTTAGTCATCAAAGAAAAAATACCTGATAGTGTTCTGCTTAGGTTTTCCGAAATTATGATGCGAATTAATAATAATAATGAAGTTTATTCAAAATTCATAAAAAAGAGCATATACATCAATTTGTAAAAAGGTGAATGAACAGTTCAATTATACTCGTGAAGTTAAAAACTTGTTGTGAGAGATACGAATTACATTTATGTATAATATATTTGATAAATTTGTAGAATTCATCAAAATAATATTGAAAAATTAACTAATTTTCTTAATTGAAGTGAGAGATTTCATGAAATAAATTTCGACGTGATTCTTGAATCCATTTTTCAATCTGTAGTTTGAAAGATACTAATGACTTGATAATTTTTATATGATTTGGAATCAAATCATGGTAGCATGGCAATAAATATTTGAAATTTTTCTGAGACATTGTTGTTTCAACTAAATTTTTCGAAGTGATATCATTTTTATTCCTTGTATTATATGATTATTGAAATTTTTATTCAATTTGTGTTTATGGATATAAATCATGATGCTATATCCGAATAATTGTCTTATGTCCATTTTATGTGTTTCTATGTACAGTTTTTCACTTGGATACAAATAAGACTTATTATATAAATTATTCTCAAAAACCGTTTCTGAAGAACTTAAAGATTTCTAATGTGGGATTCCATGGCCCCTTCCCAAAGCCAGAATCCCATAATTCAATTGGGACTGTATTAATGAAAAATAAAGAATGTTAAGGGTTTTTACGCTCATAAATGTTTTGAGATACTTAAATTTTGATAATAAACTTCGTAATTTCTTCAAAAGGAACGATATGTGTTTGTCCCATTTCAAATGTTTATCAATTATAACTCCTATGTACTTGATACTATTAGTTTTTTCAATGCTAGTATTATCATGAAGTATTAGTGGTCCTAAGTCCGGTAGGGAAATATTATAAAATGAGAATGGGACATATTTTGTTTTCTCAAAATTTACTGTAAGTTATAATCGAAACCAATTTTTAATCTTTTCAAAATCTAATGTAGTTTTGGTTTGTAATTCATTCCAGTTTTTTCCCCATATAATATGACAGTATCATCTGCGAAACTATGAATTTAACATACAGTGTCAATATTAAAAAGGTCGTTGAGATAAATATTAAATAAAAGTGGCCCTAAAACGGTTCCCTGTGGTACACCGAATTGAAAGATTTTCTCTTCGCTTCTAGCTTATATATATATATATATATATATATATATATATATATATATATATATATATATATATATATATATATATATATATATATATATATATATATTTTTTTTTATTTCCTAACGAGAGTGTTTTTCAAGGGTTTTTTTTTTTTTTTTTTAGGGTTTTTTTAGTAGAAAAAAGTTTTTTTTCTTTGAGATTTTAAATTTTTGGATAAAGAGTTTTTTTTTTTACAAAATAAATAAGAGGGGTTTTTTTTTTGTTATACCTCCCTCAATTTTTTTTGGTTAATTTTTAATTTTTTGCATTTTAAATATATATATATATATATATATATATATATATATATATATATATATATATATATATATATATATATATATATATATATAAGCATAGTGTTCAAGGCTGCATTATGGTTTACGTGTAATTTTATTGTTCTTATTGCAAAAATGAATGAGCGGAGTTTTTTGGCAAGAAAGTTGATGTTCCTTATTTACAATAATATTCGAACCTATTCATTCTGAACTGCCACTTTTTTGAACCCCAAGATCACCTAAGATTCTATTAGGAGTAAATAAACAAAAGTCCACCGTATCTGACTCTTTAATTTTTGGTATCTGTACATATTAAATTATTTTTACACGTACACAGAAAGCACTAAGCTCCTAAAAATATTAAATTATTACAATTTGTTAATAAATTAGAGATCACAATTCCTTTTAAATGTGTGCTAAAATTAACAGAATTTTCAGTCGTTGGTTGTTGGGATTCCGCCTCACGATTTTCGTCTTTTTCTAATACCAACCCTCTTTAGCGATGCCCTCGTCGTTGATGTGGTGTTGGTGTTCCTTCCTTTTGTGTCTTGCCTGGCCGTACGATGATCTCCAGGTTTTTCTGTGGCGCCAAGGTCTGAAATCAACAATATCATGGGAGAACGAAATGGTTTATTATCAAGTGGTATTTTCTGCATGCGAAAAAGACCATCTCCGTTTTTTTTTCAATATAGCTCGTGGGAGATATAGTCGGTAAAAGAAATTAATACCAGAAATATTTGAAATTTAAATGAATGAGGTTATGTACATATATCTGCGAATCAAACTCATGGATATTTCAATTGAATCGATTGACATTATTTCGTGAGGGAGATGAGGAATGATTTACAGAAAAAAATTGGCCGAAAGCGGATTTGAACCTGGTACTGCACAATCTGGCAGGCCTCAGTACCTTGTGCCAAATTCTTTCATAATGTTTATATATGACAAAAATTATTTCATTTTCTATTCAAGGTACAAATAATCAGAACAGTTGATTTTAAATCTTTCGCCAAAATAACACAAAACAAGTTTCTAACAAAAATCGTTAATTCCAACAATATTCAGTGACGTCTTTCTGATCAGGGCGATTTCCACTTTTTTTTCACAGCTAGATGGGATGAATTCAAGATAAATGGGATTGTTGCCAAAGCAATATAGGTAGGTATAAATGCAAGCATTTCGCAGGTTCGAATACACAGACGGTATATTTTAAACAGAAAAAACATAAGCATATTTTCATACATTTTTTCAACTCGTGGCATTTTGCAATCGTACACATTGTAAATTAATTTATTTCTTAAATTTCATTTCATGATTGCTACCCTTAGATTCTATTTTTACTCTTAGTTTTTTGGGTTGCTAACCTACCACAATATGAAAAAAAAAATTGGCAGAGTTTTTCTAAAAACCTTTACAGCACTGAAGTATTCGTGATGAGTTTTGAAAACAGAAACAGATTTGTTTTCCGAAACGTTGAACGTCATTCGTGGTTGTTTTATTATTACTATCCAGGTTAGAAGTTGTTTTTTGACAGGTTTTGGTCCATTTACCTACCATTTAGGTAAGTTGAGACTGGCTTAAATGAATTGTTCCTTTAGAATTTTTGATAAATTCACAGCTACTGCAAGTTTCCGAAATGACCGTGCTATGTTTCATTGCAAAAATAATTTCAAGGATGAAACGGTGTTGAAGTTGCAGTGCAAAGTGGTAGTCTTACTCAACTAATAGGCTGAGAGAATATCGAAGCAAAGCAGGGTGCACAGTGTTTACACAGAAAAAAATTAAAGGGTTCGATTGCATGTTGCGTAAAGCAGCTTTTTACATTTACAAGACAGCTAAATTATTCACAGTGCTATCTATCTATCTCTATGAGGTATGTGAATATGGACGTTTTGCAGGAGTGAAGGTCAATTATTTTATCCAAGTAGTGCTGTAGTCCTTTATTTTGGTCTTTATTGGAAGTGATTGAAAAATCTGGGAGCATGGCGTGAATCATCAAGATGAACGAAATTTGGGGTGAGTTTCTGTGATGGCATATTTCGACGTTCGATTTGTAGAAGTCATATTAAATTAGTGATTCGGAATTTCCACTACATCAGAATAGTCGAAATTTTTATACTGGTTCAATGCCATGATATTATCAAAAAAAATGAACTAGTTTTTCAAATTGATTTAAAACAACAGAAAGCTTATTTGAAAGGGGTAAGTAAACACTGTCTGTTGATATATGTGAATCATTAAAAGTCGTTAATTTTATTCACAAGGAGGAGGAAAGAGTCTTTTTCAAAAGGCTAATCTCCCTAAGTGGTGCGAAAGGCGCTGAATCACATGAAAATAATTTTCTTATTTTGTATATCAAGCATACGAAAGCTTAATAATGAATTGCCAAATATTTTCAATTTTGGATTGAAATTTGGATATTTCTTCGCAAATTGCAAACTACTTTTGATGTATACATCAAAGGATGTGGCAGGTGACTTCCTGGTAAGAAATCATCACGAAAAATGAGAATCGAAACTTCCTAAGTTTAAGTATAGATCGAAACTGCACTAAATGGTGTAAAAAAAGGATATTTCATTTCTCACACTTTATATATATTACTTTATGTTACTTTCTAAGAAGTTTTGTTTCTTCAATTTGATCTGGAGCAGACAGAGACAACAATAATTGGTTCCTAATATATTTGTTTGGAATTTTGAAATCTTATTCCTAATTAGGAAGTTAACTTTCCGCTGACAAATAACAACAATTTAAGTAAGTAAGACGATTTTGCATTCCCCTGAAGAAAATACTTCCTATAATTCATTGAATTAGGATCTATAGGCACCGATCTCACTAATACTTTCACAGGTAGAAACGTTCACACCAAGATTTACACTCATCTTGAGATGAACTCTCACTTGCTCTAGAAACGTCTAAAAGCCTTAGACACAACTAAATGCGAAATGGTGATTTCGTGAATTGGATGCTAAATAGCAGATGCGAAAGTTATTCATAGTTGCTATGGCATGCTCTAAGTTACTACTTACTTATTGCTGCTTTGTAAAAAATCGTTTGTATACGAACGTTCTTGAACTAACGGAAGGGCCCTAGCAACTGATATAAATGTTGTTTTAGAAAAGGTCGACTTTCATAAGATTATATGGAAATATTTCAGTGATATTTGAAACTGGTAAACTATCATATGAATCAGAAATAGAGTGGTATTTTGGAGGATAATTCATTCATAAATTGCAAAACGCTTTCGACCTGCAAGTAAGTTATAGTCGTGAAATTTGTTTCAAATTGAATTTTAAATTCTTTTTTGAAAAACTTACTCAAGTAATTATTGGAATTCTTTTCAAAAGAAGAAGACACTTCCTTTCTTTATGAGATTTTTGAAAAATATTTAAGTCTTATTTATTCACATCTACATAATCTCATTTCTGTTTGGGGTACAGTAAATATATAATGAAATTATCTTATTCAGAATCGACATCAAACTTATACAAGCCAAACAAACTATTGGACCTAAATTCTCATAATAAATTCAAAATCTAATCTTATTTTCAGCGAAATTTGTCATACAATCACTCTACAAGACAAAAAAAATTATTGGAAAAGAATAAAATTCAATCAGATATTGACAAAAAATCAATATTTTATAGTGGTGTCAAAATAAATAATTCAATTCCAAATGAAATAAAAGAATATCGATCGACAATAAAATTCAAGCAGAGTTTGAAAAAGTTTTTATCCAGCTAATAGCTATTAAAAAAAAAACATTTTCTTGCACTTATTGTTTTTTTCTTTCATTTATTTTTTCTTCACTCAATTGCTTGAAGCAATTTCATTTTTGACTGCTTTTAATATGTTCGTTTATAAATATTTTTTTCCACTTCAAATACTTCTTGAATGATTTTGTGCTTATAGTTATTTCCTAATTATAAACATATAATGTTTCTTGGGATTATAAATAACTAACTTACTTGAAAAAAAGTATATACAAGGAGATCCTCCAGAAATGAAGTACAAAAGTGTATTAGAACACTACTCTGGGTGGACATCAACCTTACAGTATGTACCCTTTTAGGTTCACCAAATTAAAATTTTCTTTTGAAATATTTTATTAAATTATTTCCAAGGTTGACACATTGACTCAAGGTCATAACATATTTGACACAAAAATTTCAATATGTTAAACCCGAAAGGGTACTTGTGATGCTCATGTCTACTCATAGCAGTGTTTCACAAAAGTTTGGTACTTCAATTCTGGAGGATCTTCTCATATACTTGACGAGTAAGTAATTCAAAAAATAATTCAAATTTCAATTTGAAACAAATTTCACGACTAATACTTACTTGCAGAGGTATCGCACTGATGATGCCCTAGAAGCCTGAAGCATTTTGCAATTTATAAATGAATTATTCAGACAAAATACGACTCTATTCCTGATTCATCAGTCACGTGTAGACAGCTAACAAATCGCACCAAACTATGACATGTCCAGCGCTTCCCAACGAAATCTTTTTTTCCCTTATATTTTTTTGAAACTGATGAAAATCTCGAAATACCTTGGAATGATCAGAATTTTGGAAGAATATCCTACCCGATTATCTTGCACGATATATCGACAGTTGAAAAAAATGGGGTAGTGTGCACCTGAATTCTACGATGCAATGTATAGTTGCTACTTCTTGCAGCAACTGGACGCTACCAAAAGTTGCATCAATACGTCGATTACAATTTGTATTTTTTTTTCCATTCGCACCAAAAAAAAAGAGTACTCCGAATGTTGATGAGATAAATGCAGATATCATCTCAACTAATTTCATTCCTTTTTCATTTTTGCATTTGAAATGAACTCATTGTATTTTATTCATAATTCCTTCAGTTGAAAAAACTAATTTTTTAATTTTTATATAGGTACATATTTGAAGGTCGCAGCAACAAATTCACCATATGGTCACTGCAAGTTGTGGCACAAAAGTATGTCATCTTAAAAAATTCGTAACAAATTGCACCCTAGACTTTATGTCAAGATGCATAAAAACCCTGGTATGTTGACTGATATGCTTTTGTTTAGTTAATTCCTCTCGATCTGAGAAATCAAAGTGAGGGCTTATATTCTTTTGGTGCGAGGACGCAAATACGATTTTTCTACACGAGATAATTTCGATACCGTTCACCAATAGAATAATTTGTACACAAAAATTGTCTAGACAGGCCACCTTATAGAAAGCTAACTCCTTATAGACAGGTTTTACATGTTTCTCACGTTTTCATCTTTATTATTGCTATTGTTGAGTGATTTTTCAACCTCCAGTACTTTTATAAAGGAGCCTTTTACATCGTTTGTGGTGTTAATAGTGTCGACCTAGTTTTAGTTTTTTTTCAGCATAGTGACAATGGTTGTTATGTGCCTAGTGAAAAAGGATGAAAACACAATAATTCAAAATCATGGATTAAACATTCTTTCAAGCGAAAGTTTTCAATGCCTATAACGTTACCAGATTTATAAAGTGTACCTCTGTCGGCAATCTATCGAAGAAATTTCTTTAATTGAAATTGTTCAAGATCAAGAATGCGAGATAACGGGAATTTGGACTTGCGATTTTTCAGTCATATATCATCGCACCAGAGTTTCATGCATCTTGCTTCAGTTGATAGATGGTGTGTGGTGTGGTGTGAAATTACGCATATCGCTCGAACATGGAAATGTGTCATGTTTCGAACAGTCACTTATGCTTCTAAAAAGGATTTTATTAATTCTTCATATAATCAGGGCAGGAAGTTTTTGTCTAAAAGTACTGTGTAATTCAAAATCGTGGGTTATTCTAAAAGTAATATTATGATGCTACCGCTGCTAACTTTTTCTACCCCCTTCCCTTAAAAAGAATATTTCTTCAACCTTCGCATCTAAAATGAGAACATCACATTCTGAAGTTACAGGTAATGAGCTGCTTCAGTTTTAACATTGATCTGAATTCGTTTGTTAAATGTCGATGATTGGGAAATGTGCTGTAGAAGGATGAATCTCATAATTCAATACGTGAACAACAGTATATTATTCAAAGAGCGTATAATAGCCATTATAAACCAGTTGAATACTATACTTTTTTCACAACTACTGCTTATCCCAAACATACATTTTGAAAGCAATATTGGAAAGAAAATCGCTATACTCCATCAAATTCATAGGAGGCTTTTCGGATAGCTAAGATAAATCAATGATATCAAAAAATTCAACAAAAATAAAAAAAAATTGCGATTCCTCAATATGATAGTAGTGGAAAATAATTCCATTATTCACTAGTGATTAATGGATATTGCAATTCTTGAAGAAAAATATGCATTATGAAAATTTAATCTAAAAGTCGTGGACCAACCCTGTTATTATCAGCTGAATTTTGATGAGAACGAAAGTTTTGTCAAGACTTCTCCCCAATTGAAAATATGATTCATACCCCAAGCGATGTCAGCAGCCTCTTTGGCTGCAAGACAAATATTAAGACAAAATGTTTCCGATATTTCCATCAAACACAATAGTGCAATATAAAAGTAACACTGATAATTTTCACAAACTGCCTAAGGAAAATGTATACTATACAACAGAGTTTCCTATTCGGTAATTGAATTTTCTGGAAATTATCCAAAGTGCTAACCTCATGAAATGATGTGTTAATGCGATAATGCTTTTTTTCACCTCAAAAAATCGAAATCTGAGATTGTTCAAAACTCACCTTCTTCCGTTAACTTCTTCTTTCTATAGTTTTGGGGAGTAACAGAATGCAAAGGCAAAACATTTGAACTTGTTCTCATCTTCGGGTGATGCCCAACTGTACATGATCTTCCTTTGCAAGCCATCAGCTGGCCCAAAAGATCGTGGAGGTAAGATCTCTCCTCTTCTTTCAACAAGTTGACTCTATTTTGAAGTTCGAAGGGATCTGAAAAAAGATTTCCTTCAGCCGCGTCCTCACGATTTGAAGAGCTAACGGGAAAAATGAAAGTCCATTGTTAAGCAAATTCTTTGCATACATAATATTTTTCCTCTCCAAAAGCTGTATCTTTTGGTACCTACATAATCGGGACTATCAATGACAACCACATAAAAATTGTGAATTTGAAAATACATATACCCGGGTAAAACTTTGAAAGGTAATTAGATTGCATTTCGAGGAATATCTTCTGATAGGCCAATCTGATAGCCAACACACGTGTTTACCTAAATAGGATCACTCGAAAGGAGGAACTGTTTTTCTTGCTGAAACTGTCTTCATAATGAGCTGAATTTTAATTGGAAAACGCTTTCCCGAATATTTATAACACCTCAAGTAATATCGAAAGTTGGTAGGAATCATTTAATTAATAAGACATCCAAATAGTGCATACAAGTGTTAGATACAAGATACAAAACAATCCAGATAAGTTGTCAATAACATTATGCTCAAAAAAGCAGTCTGAATATCGCAAGAGGGTAGATGATAATGAAGTCATCGTCATAAAATACAGAAATAAATTCAGTAATGTTACAGATACCTTTCCATGTAAAAAAGAGTTTATGTTCCTCGTGAAAAAATATAACTATCACAAAGTTTCAAGTTATACATCGTTACATGAATAAAAAGGTTTCTATTATTCAATTATGGAAATCATACACTTCTGTGCCAGTGGTGTTAAGCATAAGTTTTCATTGCATTGAGAAGTAGTAGTCCCCTGTTATCAATGAGCTACATTTTATTAATGGAAGGGGACCATACATTTAAAAAAAAATGGGATTTTTTTAAGAATGAGCTAAAGTTTCTAACCCCTGTTCTGTGTTCGAATTATATTTTTCTTCTGAATTTACGGTACTACGCACTGAAAAAGCATAACATACTCCTTTCACTTATAGAAACTCAATAATCATTTGAACATTTCCTATTATAATTTCATAATTTATTGTTATTGAAACAAAATAATTGTGATATTAATACCTGAAAATACTTATTGAGAAAAGGGGATATATATATATATATATATATATATATATATATATATATATATATATATATATATATATACATTTCCTACATATGTAGCATTGATTTGAATTACGAATAAACATATACAGGGTGTAACATAAGAATGTTAAAATAGTCAAGATTCCTATATAAATTTGTGTCCGGAAATGCTTCGCTTCGGAGGTACAGGGTGTTAAAATTGAAATTTTGTTTGTTTCTCAAACATAACTTTTGAAAAAAGGAAGCTATTTGTATAAAATTTGGTACCCGTTTTTTTTTTTGATGTGGGAAAAAATAATTTCTTAATCATTTTCATGTAGCATCTAGTGGGCGCTACGTACGCTGTCATTATTCATTTCAAATTGCCCTAACTGTTTCGACTATAGACTTTTGGTAATTTTCATGAAGAAACCTAACTCCCACACCTTTTCCAAATAAAAAAGATACACGTTCTCAACAACGCTGGAGGTATAATCATTTTCGAGATGTTCACAATTTTCTATATCGATGCATTATACGTATCTCCTAGGGTGCTGAGTTGCTGAGAACATTATGAATATTAAGAATGTGCTGGACACTTCGAAATAAACTTTTTCCAGCGTTGTTGAGAAAGCGTACCGTTTTTATTTGAAAAAGGTGTGAATGTTAATTCGTATCTCCTGTCACTTGATTCACGCGGTGTTCTTCGAACATCACAGGGATTCGTTTGAATCTGCATACAAAAAAAATTAAAATTGAATGATGTACTTACAAGTTTATAAAAGGGAAAATTGGAAACAAATGAATAATGAATCACATAAATGGAGAAGAAAAAAAAAAGTAAGATAATGAAATCAGACTTTTCACAGAAATAAAAAATTAATAATAATGAAAATGAAATTGTCTTTCACCTATCGCAATAAATGTTTTTTCAGGTTAACTTTTAAATTGAATTTTCCAAATTTTTTTATTGCATCAGTTAATCCATTATATCACTATTCCGTTGTAATAAATTGATTGTTGTCCTATGTTTGAACTGAATTTCATTATTGATAAATTATTTGAACATCTGGTAGAATGGTTATGTTGGTCACTATCAATTTTGAAGATAAAATTAGAATTTTTCAATTTATTTTCAACCAAATGAATGAACGTGCAGTTTTAGTGTCTATATAGACCGCGGGCATAACTGACAGACGATAGTAAAAATGATAGTTGTATATCCAGCCTGCTGGACAAACAACCCAAATAGCACACGACGTCCTGAAGACGAACCATTTATGTCCCAGTTACGTCGATACGTCCCGGGACGGATAGGAGACATTCGAAGAACGTACATTACCGGATGTACCATGTATGTACTGGTTAGACGTCCCATGTAGGTACATACTTGGTCCCGTTCCAATCGGAATGTAATAAAAACGTACATGCTTGGAAGTACTCTGTACGTACTTTATTAAGTGTCCCTGATACGTTTACATTAACTCCTCTTCAGGTACGTACTTTTCGGAATGAATTAGGGACATACTAATGACGTGTTTTTTTGTGAATCCCATGTACGTACTGCTCAGACGTATCATTTACGTACATGTTTGGAAGAACTATGTTCGTACTGTTTGGACCTTCCAGGTGCGTACATATTGAGTCCCTTTCAGATACGTATCTTTCGAAACGTTTGCGGGACATAGTAATGACGTACATTTTTGGAAATCGTATGTACATACTATCTGGACGTCTCGTTGACGTACTTTTTTGTACATACTGTTTGGACCTCCCGAGTACGTACGTATTGGGTCCCTTTCGGTTCAAGGGGTATTGGGATTTTGAGAGTGATCACTTAGTGTATTCAAACATATATCAATATTGGTAATGCAATATTCATAATGAATTATTCCTAAAAAAAATTGGAAAAATTGAAACATCGACATGTGGTGAATTTAAATACCAGAAAATTACATACAGAATTTTTTGCACAGCAAGTTTGATATTCCAGAACCGCCATCACATGAGACAGTGATCCTTTAGTATTTTTTCGAATATATTTTCATTGTTACTGAACTTTCTAAAATTTTAATATTATCTCGAACAAAACTATAACTTGAAGTCATCACATCTATAGCACCCAACTCCTTCTTAAAAACAAGTCTCCCCGTGCCGTAGAGCGTAACAGTGGTCGACAATAATATCTCCATAGAAAAGGTCGAGAGTTCAAGCCCCGCAGCAGCCAGGTCTTTTTCCGGTTAGATGGTTAGTACACGTGAATGAGTAAAATTTCCAACTTGACTATTTGGTAAAAAAGAAATGAATAATCCCGAATATGAAAACTTAGATTCATTAAGTGATATCAAATGATATATCATTACGTTGTTTTCGAATATTGATCTAATATCGCCGAATGTTCACATTTTTTTGTGGCCACTATTGATATCATCTACAATATAAGGTTAATATTCCCGTAATACTGAACCAATATTGGACAAATATGTTTGTTCTACTTGGGATAGCGCATACAGAATGGGAAATGTACGTTTTCGGAATGTCCCAAACAGTTCCCCTTTCTGTACATTTCAGGTCCTGTGTGGACTAGAAAAGTACGTACCTGGGATTACCGACTATGCGGAAACGGTAAGTCGCAGGGAGGTCTTATGTACGTCTGTCGGAGACAAAAGTACGTCCTAAATACGTACAATGCATCCTCACCGTACATATGCAGTACGTCCACTGGACGTACTTGTGCTATTTGGGAAACGGATCTACAAATGCTTATTGTGCATTTGTGTCATATTTCAAAATATTTTTTCTCGATAATTACTCAATTTTGAGCGATTGTGATCGATTCACTTCTGTTTTCGACAATAGAAAGAATATTAATCCTCTTGCTGTTAAGAGACGTGAATTGTAGATTCAAGCAACTAGAAGAGCAGATTTAAGTACTGATAAGTTGAAATGGGCAATTTCAATCTCATCAATGAAATCACCATTGTTGTTTATTGAAATACGATTTGTTTATCCAGCAGGCTGGTGCCTGTGACGTCACATGCCCGAGGTCTATTGAAGATATATCTAATAGTTCATTGGGTTGGGTTGGGTATTGAAATTAGGTTTTTCATGAATATTACCATAAAGTTACTGTCGAAAAAGTTAGGGCATGTTGAAATGAATAATGAATGACAGCGTGCGCAGCGCCCTCTGGGTGTTACATGAAAATTAATGCGAAATTATGATTTTTCCACGTCAGAAAAAAACCCGGAAACCAAGCTTCGTACAAATAATTTATTTTTTGCAAAAGTTTTTTTTCAAATAAAAATTAAACTTTATCACTCTGTATCTTCGAAAAGAAGAACTGCCGGACACAAGTTTAACTAGACTTTTTTTCAAATTGTCTCAGGAATACGTCACTTGAATATTTTTACGTACCAATGATACACCCTGTGTTGACCTGCAGATAAGTTGAAAACCTGCAAACACTTACCGATCCTCAAATTATAGAACGTCACGAACCCGGTGGTGAACTCGCAATACAGGAAGTTGTGCGTCGCGTTGATCGTCCTGAGGCACGAGTACGTGTTGTTGTTGGCGTTCATGCAGAAGCAGAACGGCCCCGCCGTCCACCGGGGCGCCGTCCTCCAGTGGTCGTTGTCGTGGTGGAAGCAGTTCATCTTCTCGTGGCAGCACTCCTTCTCCATCTGGTCCTTTTTGCGCTGCTTGCGCAGCTTCTTGCGCAGCCGCTCCTCCCTGACGCGGCGCTTCTCTTCTCTCGCCGCGTCCCGCACGTCGGTGACGGGGGGCACGACGTCCGAGCAGTGGCAGTAGTTTTTCCTGTTTTTCCGCTTCGGCAGCGGGATCATGTCGTCCATTCCGGAAGGCTGGAATGTCGTTGATAGTGTATTAAGCAACGATCATGTATTAATTACTAATACCAACATGAGAGTTGCATACGCTATTTTTTCTACCCCCGATAAATAATGAAGAAGTATGAATATGTTTATATTTGTATTGAACACAATAACAGTAATTACTTGTATTTCTTTGAAAATTCTACAAAATTGTAAGTAATATAATATTACCTCGGGTATCACTATGGATACAGAAAAACTATAAACATTCCATTTATATTAATATTGAACATGATAATCGTAATCAATCCGATCTCTTGAAAATATTATATTTATCTTTTTTTTTTCAATTATTTTTGCTTTGTTTAGTGGGTTCTTCTCCTTTTTGGAATTTCAGGAGCATGGTATACTATACCTACTTCTTAGTTTTGGTTCTTGAATAGAATTTGTTTTCCAGTTTCATAAAACAACTACTCGAAAATGAGGAAAGAGAAAAGAAAACGGGGAAGGCGGAAATAGTATATTACACACCGAGGTGGAAAGTGATTCATTCTCTTCGTCAGATCTCGAGACAGGAATGAAACTTCCTACCGAGGTTTGTATACTATTTTATTTACAACCATCATATTTCGATTGAAATCAATAAATCTCTGTTTTGTTCTGAACAAATCTAAAATATAAATTAAAGACAAATTACCAAGAACGCGGTTTTCTCAAAATAATCAAGTAGATATATTGTTACCGTGACCACGGGGTATACAATTGTCACCAATATAAATAAATGTCAGATAAAGTCAATAAATGACAGATAAAGTCTAGAATAGATGAAATAAGGGTGAGAAATGAGGGCGGGAAGTAGAGGTGTGTAATGTGACACTTCCGAATCTTCAATGACGTTGGTAACGCATTACATATATGGTTGTAAATAAAATCATATGTATAACATAAAAAGGTCAATTCCCTGAAAATTGAAAAGTTGCGAAAGTTAAACCTATTTTCGAAAATAGCAAGAAAGATGACATGAATAATTATCGACCAATATCTATTTTACCAATTCTTTCAAAAATAATAGAGAAAGTTATGAATACCAGATTGTTAAACTATTTGGAGAAATCAAAATTTTTGTACAAAGAGCAGTATTGTTTCCGCAAGTCCAGTGATACAGAGTGTGCTGCATTGGATTTGATTACAGATATACAGGTTGAACTGGATTGTAATCAAAAGTGTGGACTTTGGTCTCTGGATTTGTGTAAAGCTTTTGATACGGTTGAACAATCAATTCTTCTCAATATAATGTTCAAAATGGGTTTGAGAGGTAATATTCATGGATGGTTCACAAGTTATTTAGATAAGAGAAAGCAGTTTGTATATATGGGAGATTGTTTTGGTTCAAGAAAAGAAACAAAATGTGGTGTACCACAAGGATCAGTTCTCGGACCAACATTGTTTCTCATATACATAAACTCAATATCCAAACTAGATCTATAAATTAAATCATTTGCAGTTGATACGTCAAGTGTATAGTTTTCTGAAAACATTAATGATATTAAGTCAAAAATTGAAAGTGATCTTCAAATTATTGACCCGTGGTTGGCCAGACATAAATTAACGTTGAATATTTAGAAATCTTCCGTCATGTTTGTTTCAAAAAGACCTATAATATAATAATCGATAATAAAGTATCAAGAATCAAGTTTAAAAAATATGAGATAAATTATACGAATTCTATTGAATTTTTAGGTTTACATTTAGATTCTACACTTTCATGGTCAACACATATTGGTCATTTGAGAAAACAACTTTCATCACTTATTGGTGTATTATATCGAATTAGAAACTATTTAGCACTGCAACATTTGAAACAGATTTATTTCGGATTGATACTTTCAAAACTGCAATATTTAATTTCAGCTTGGGGAATAGCAAACCAATCAATATTAAGGCCCTTGAAAACCTTAAAAAATAAAATAGTAAAATGTATTTTCAAATTAGGTCTCGGAGCCTACTGTGAATTTATACAAGCCAAGGAAGTCATTGAATTTGGATCGAATATTCAGGATGAAAATATGCTTATTTGTTCATTTTGCCTTAAAAAATATCAAACACTCTATTCTGAAATTTACAGTTAATTCTGATATTCATAACTATGCTACTAGACAAACTAATGAGCTCATTTTGATCAAAGTCAAAACAGAATTTGCAAAGAATCCTTTCTTCATAATGGTGTTAAAATTTACAACAATTTACCTCCTTATTTGAGAAAAGTTAAAGATGCTGTTAAATTCAAAAGATACCTTAAAGATTTTTTCTTAACTAAAAAAATAGTATTTGATGTTTGTGTCTGTTTTTCATTTTCTACTACTCTGAAGCTTCTGGAAAACATTTCTTTTGCCAGTATTGATTAATCTTTATAATCATTTGAACCGATCTATCTGTTTTCTTTTTATGTTGTACTACATTATTAATTTTAGTACGTCCCTGTTATAAACATTTATGTTTCTTGGGATAAATAAAGATATATATATATATATATATATATATATATATATAAAGATATATATATATATATATATATATATATATATATATCCTCCCTTGAATGATTACTGCCCTCCACTACGCGTCGAGAGGAAAAGTACTGTTTTC